>JAIUJO010001644.1:5000-15000 GCA_023846275.1 Vanilla planifolia | reverse complement strand
GACTAAGAAGAAGAAGAAGACGAAGAATAAGAATAAGAATAAGAAGAAGAAGAAGAAGAAGAAGAAGAAGACGGGGAAGAAAAAGAAGAAGGAAAAGAAGACGAAGAAGAAGAAGAATATTAAGAAGAAGGAAAATGAAAAGAAGAAGAAGAAGAAAAAGAAGACAAGAAGTTGAAGAAGAAGAAGAAGCAGAAGAGGAAGAAAAAGAAGAATAAAAAGAAGAAGAAGAAGGAGATGAAAAAGGAGAAGAGGAAGATGAAAACGGAGAAGTAGAACAAGCAAAGGTAGATGAAGAAGAAGAATAGGAACAAGACGAAGAAGAAGAGGTCGAAGGAGAAGAAGATGAAGAAGAAGAAGAAATAGGATAAGAAAACTTATAAGAAAAGAATAAGAAGATGTAACAGCATTACTTTTTCTCTGTTTTTTTTTTGTTTTAAAGAGCTCTTTCAGACGAGTTTAACAGTGTTTAGTTTGTAATTATCGGAGCTCTAATGAAAAAATTATGAATTTTTAATGATTTGGGATAAATTTGTAAAGTGGAGGATAGATTTGTAATTTTGTAAATGTCAGCATAGTTCAAATTCGATTTAGCAGAGGATATATTTGCAAATATCGAAATTAGAATTTATGCAAAAATGCTGTCCATGGCAGTTCTGACCGCGTTATAAAAGTCGAAGCAGGGTGCATTTTGAAAAACATTTCTGCAAACAACATGACTGCAGGGTGGTTGCCGGAGTGCGACGACGAGATTTTTGAGAGTTGTTGTTAGCTTAGCGAAGTTCTGGCATGCTACCATAGCATCCGACTAGGATTTCGTGAGTTTTGAATCGCAAGAGCGACGGCCGGTGAGGATTTTCATGATTTCCGGCATGCGACGACAACGACCGACGAAGGTGAGAATTTTGTTTGTTTTATCGACTGGTTGTATAAGTTTTTCGTGTGAGTGGTGGTCAATTGGGCGACGAGAGACGCAAGAGATTTCGAGTTCGCCGACGAAATATTTCGATTTCCCCGGACGTACAGGAGAGAGAGAGAGAGAGAAAGAGTGAAGAATCGGTCCACGCCTTTGGACTGGGTATGCTGTTGAACTGGGCTGTCGAGCACTGGCGATCCAGCGTACCAATTTTGGGATTTATTTTTGGGGTTTGTTTGGGAAAGCTTTTCAGAAAGCACTTTTGCTTAATGAATATATTTTAATTTGTGACCATGGGCTTGTAGGACATCAAAAAAACAAATCAAAAGTGGGCAAGACAATTGGCATAGTAAATCCAGGTAGATCAATTCCTAACCTTATGATATAGCACAATATTATATGTTTTTACATGCTTTTCTTATTGTTATAGTATTTTGATTGTTTCATATGTTGTTTATGGCATAAAAAGGAAGAAATACTATGGTATAGTTTTCTTATGCATTTGCATGAAAACTGAAAAGGAAGAAATAACATGGTGTGATAATGAAATAAAAAGGAAGAAATAATATGAAAAGAAAGGTCTTTTGATATGGCATAATTGTTTGGAATTATGATTGGAAATGATAGTAAAAAAATGGATTCCCAGAGAACATTATCCTCACCATTAGGCTCAACATGTGTTGTAGGGTATCGATCTTTGGATCAGATATCTGCCTAGTGTTGTATGTTATGTGCTATGACACCATAATGATTTACACCAAGCATGTGTTAAAGGGTATGGTACCATACTTGCCTGGTGGCACTAGGCTGAACATGTGTTGCAGGGTATCGATCTTTGGATCAGATATCTACCTAGTGTTATGTGCTTGGTTGGATGGTGACTGGAGGTCATTTATTGATGATGATTGGATCCAGAGGATAACGCGTCAAAGGGAATTGGGCCCGATAATAACACACTATATAAGGAACGACATTTCTTTATGGTTTTTCATTTGGCATTATCTTAAATATCTGACATCTAGTATGGTTTTCTCATGTATATGATACATCTATGCTATTCATGGTATGCATTTTTATTTATATTGTGTTAATCATGTGGATTTGTCTACTAAGATTTATAAAATCTCATTTAGTGTTTACATCACAGGTCATGAAACCACTACACCGAGAGATGTGAATGGTGCTGCTACAGAAGAGCCATTTTCAAGAGATGTGTGAGAGAAGAAAAGTTTTGGTGTGATTAAATGTTTAAAACATGCCTTTATATATATGCTTTGGATTTTTTTGAGTTTAGGTTTATCTCACCGTCGGGTCCCCACCTTGGGTTTTGTTTATTGTCCTCACTCTGACGGTAATTTTGTTATTTAGAGGTACTATTTTAGGTGGGGGCTTGACAGAAGAATGAGAAGAATAAGAAGAAGAAGAAGGAGAAGAAGAAGAACTAGAAGAATATTAAGAAGAAGAAGAAGAAGGAAAGGAACAGGCAAAAGAAGAAGAAGAAGAAGAAGTGGAAGAAGAAGAAGAAGAAGAAGAGGAGAAAGAAGACGAAGAAGAAGAAGTAGAAGAAGAAGAAGAACTAAAACAAGAGGAAGAAGAAGAAGAAGAAGATGAAGAAGAAGAGAAAAAAGAAGAAGAAAAAGAAGAATATTAAGAAGAAGAGGAAGGAGAAGTAGAAGAAGGAGGAGGAGAAGTAGAAGAAGGAGGAGGAGAAGAAGAGAAGGAAAAGAAAAAGAAGAAGAAGAAGAAGAAAGAAAAAATGGGAATAAAAAGAAGAAGAAGAAGAAGATAAAGAAGAAGAAGAAAGAGAAGAAGAAGAAGAAGAACAAGGAGAAGATGGAGGAGGAGAAGAGGATAAAGAAGAAGAACAAGAAGTAGAAGTAGAAGAAGAAGGAGAAGAAGTTAGGAAGAGAAGGAGAATAAGAAGAAGAAGAAGAAGAAGGAGATGAAGAGGTAGAAGTAGAAGAACAAAAAGAAGAAAAGAAGAAGACGAAGAAGAAGAACAAGTAGAAGAAGTTAATGAAGAAGAAGAAGTAGCAGTAGTAGTAGAGGAAGAACAAGATGAACAAGAAGAAGAAAAAGAAGAAGAAGGAGAAGAAGAAGAAGGAGAAGAAGTAGAAGAATAAGATGAAGATGAAGAAGAAGAAGAAGAAGAAGAAGAAGAAACAGGAGAAGAAGAAGAAGAAGAGGAAGAAGGAGAAGGAGAAGGAGAAGTAGAAGAAGAAGAAGAAGAAGAAGATAAAGAAAAAGAAGAAGATTAAGAAAATAAAGAAGGACAAGAAGAAGGAGGTGGAGGAGAATAAGAAGAAGAAGAAGAAGAAGAAGAAAAAGAAAAAAATGAGAAAAAGGAAGTAGAAGAAATAGAAGAAGAAGAAGAAAAAGGAGTAGAAGAAGAAGAATTAGTGGAGGAACAAATAAAAGAAGAAGAAGAAGTAGAAGAAGAAGAAAAAGAAGTAGAAGAAAAGGAAGAAGTAGAAGAAGAGGATGAAGAAGAATTAGAAAAAGAAGAAGAAGATGATGATGATGAAGATGGAGAAGAAGAAGAGGGAGAAGATGAAGAAGGAGAGAAAAAACAAGAAGAAGAAGAATATAAAAAAGAAGGAGAAGATGTAGAAGAAGGGGGAAGAGGAGAAGAAGAAGAAGAAGAAGTAGAAGAAGAAGAAGAAGAAGTGGAAGAAGAAGAAGAAGAAGAATAAAAAGAAAAAAATTAGCAAAAGAAGAAGAGAAAGAAGAAGAGGAAGAAGAAGAAGAATAAGAAGAAGAAGAATAAGAAGAAGATGAAGAAGAAGGAGAAGAAATAAAAGAGAAAGAAGAAAAAGAAAAAGAAAGAGAAGATGAAGAAGAAGAAGGAGAAGAAGTAGAAGAAGACAATGAAGAAGAAGAAGGAGAAGAAGAAGAAGAAGAAGTAACAGAAGAAGAAGAAGGAGAAGAAGAAGAAGAAGAAGAAGACGGAGAAGGAGAAGAAGAAGAAGAAGAAGTATAAGATGAATAAGAAGAAGAAGAAGAAGAAGAAGAAGAAGAAGAAGATGAAAGAGAAGGAGGAGAGGTAGAAGAAGCAGAAGGAATAGAAAGAGAACAGGGAGAAGAAGAAGAAGGAGAACAAGAAGAAGAACAAGAACAAGAGCAAGAAGAGAAGAAAGAGGAAGAGGAGGAGGAAGAAGAAGAAGAAGAAGAAGAAGAAGTTGAAGAAGAAAAAGAAAAAGAAGAAGAAGAATAATAAAAAGAAGAGGAAGAAGAAGAAGAAGAAGAGCAAGAAGACGTAGAAGTTGTAGAAGAAGAAGAAGAAGAAGAAGAAGAAAAAGAAGAAGAAGATGTGCAAGAAGAAGAAGAAAATAAAAAAGAAGAAGAAGAAGAATAAGAAGAAGAAAAAGGCAAAGAAGAGGAAGAGGAAAAAGAGGAAGAAGAAGAAGAAGAAGAAGAAGAAGAAAGTTAAGAAGAAGAAGAAGAAGAAAGTTAAGAAGAAGAAGAAGAAGAAGAATAAGAAGAAGAAAAAGATGAAGAAGAAGAAGAGGAAGAGGAAGAGGAGGAGGAAGAAGAAGAAGAATAGAAGAAAGAAGAAGAAGAAGAAGAAGAGGTGGAAGAAGAGGAGGAAGAAGAAGAAGAAAGAAGAAGAAGAAGAAGAAGAAGAAAAAGAAGAAGAATAAGAAGATGAAGAACAAAAAGATGAATAAGAAGTGGAAGAGGAAGAAGATGAAAAAGAAGAGGAAGAAGAAGAAGAAGAAGTATAAGAGGAAGAAGAAGAAAATGATGAAGAAGAAGAAGAAGAAGAAGATAAAGAAGTAGAGGAAGGCGAAGAAGAAGAAGAAGATGATGATGATAATGACGTAGAAGAAGAAGAAGAAGAAGATTATGATGATAATGAAGTAGAAGAAGAAGAAGTAGAAGAAGAAGATGGAGAAGTGGAAGAAGAAAAGGAGGAGGTAGAAGAAGAAGATGGATAAGAAGAAGAAGAATGAGATGAAGAAGAAGAAGAAGAAGAAGAACAAGAAGAATAACAAGAATAAGTAGAAGATAAGAAGAAGAAGAAGAGGAAGTAGAAGAAGAAGAAGATGAAGAAGAAGAAGAAGAAGAAGAATAGAAGAAGAAGAAGAATTAGAAGAAGAAGAAGAAGAAGAAGAAATGGAAGAAGAAGAAGAAGAAGAGGAAGAAAAAGATGAAGAAGAAGAAGAAGAAGAAAAAGCAAAAGTATAAGAAGAAGAAAAACAACAAGAACGAGAAGAAGTAGAAGAAGAAGAAGAAGAAGAAGAAGACGAAGACGAAGAAGAAGAAGAAGAAGACGAAGAAAGAAGAAGAAGAAGAAGAGGAGGAAGGAGAAGAATAAGGATAAGAATAAGAAGAAGAAGAAGAAGAAGAAGAAGAATAGGAAGAGAAAAAAACAAAGAAGAACTCGGAGAAGGAGAAGAAGAAGCAAAAGAAGAAGATGAAGAAAATCAGGAAGAAGAAGAAGAAGAAGAATAAGATGAAGAATAGAAGAAGAAGTAGAGCAAGAGGTAGAAGAGGAAGAAGAAGAAGAAGAGGAAGAGGAGAAGGAAGAAGAAAAAGAAGAAAAAAGAAGAAGAAGAAAAAGAAGTAGAAGAAGAAGAAGAAGAAAAAGAAGAAGAAGCAAAGAAGAAGAAGAAGAAGAATAAGAATAAGAAGAAGAACAAAATGATGAATAAGAAGTAGAAGAGTAGAAGAACAAAAAGAAAAAGACGAAGAAGAAAAAGAAGAATAAGTGGAAGAAGAAAAAAAATGAAGAAGAAGAAAATTTAGAAGAGGAAGAAGAAGAAGAAGAAGAAGAAGATTGTAATGAAGTAGAAGAAGAAGAAAAAAAGAAGAAGAAGGAGAAGTGGAAGAAGAAAAAGGCGAAGAAGAAGAAGAAGCAAAAGAAGAAGAAGAATTATATGATGATGAAGAAGAAGAAGAAGAAAAAGAAGGAGAAGATGAAGAAGAAGGAGAAGAAGGAGGAGAAGTAGAAGAAGTAGAAAAAGCAAAAGTAGAAGAAGAAAAAGAAGAAGAAGAAGAAGAGGAAGTAGACGAAGAAGAGGAAGAAGAAGATGAAGAAGTAGAAGAAGAAGAAAAAGAAGAAGAAGAAGAAGAATAAGAATAGTAATATTAACAATAAAAAAATTATAATATTAATAACAAGAAGAAAAAGTAGAAGATAAAGAAGAAACACAAGAAGAAGAAGAAGAACGAGAAGAAGAAGAATGAGAAGAAGAAGAAGTGGAAGAAGAAGAAGAAGAAGTAAAAGAAGAAGAAGAAGAAGAAGAAGAAAAAGAAGAAGATGGAGAAGAAAAAGATGCAGAAGAAGAATAATAATAAGATGAAGAATAAGAATAAGAAGAAGAAGAAGAAGAAGTAGAAGAACAAGAAGAAGAAGAAGATAAAGAGAAAGAAGAAGATTAAGAAAAAGAAGAAGGACAAGAAAAAGGAGGAGGAGGAGGAGAAGAAGATGAAGAAGAAGAAGAATGAGAATGAAGATGATGAAAAAGAAGAAGAAGAAGAAGAAGAAGAAGAAGAAGAATGAGAATGAAGAAGGAGAAGGAGAAGAAGAAAAAGAAGAAGTAGAAGAAGTAGAAGAAGAAGAAGAAGATGAAGAAGTAGAAGAAGAAGAAGAAGAAGAAGAAGAAGAGGAAAAGGAACAAATAGAAGAAGAAGATGAAGAAGAAGAAGAAGAAGAAGAAAAAGAAAAAGAAGAAGAGAAGGAGGAAGAAGTAGAAGAAGAAGAAGAAGTGGAAGAAGAAGAAGATGAAGATGAAGAAAAAGAAGAAGAACAATAAGGAGAAGAAGAAGAAGAACAAGAACAAGAAGGGGAAGAAGAAGAAGAAGATGAAGTAGAAGAAGAAGAACAAGAAGAAGAAGATTCGAAAGAAGAAGAAGAAGTAGAAGAAGAAGAAGAAGAAGAGGAAGAAGAAAAGGAAGAGGAAGAAAAGAAGAAATTGATGAAGAAGTAGAAGAAGAAGAAGAAGAAGAAGTGGCGAAAGAAGAAGAAGAAGGGGAAAAACAAGAGGAAGAAGAAGCAGAAGAGGAAGAAGAAGAAGAAGAGGAAGAAGAAGGGTAGAAAGAAGAAGTAGAAGAGTAAGAAGAAGAAGAAAAAGAAGAAGGAGAAGAGGAAGAAGAATAAGACGAAGAAGAAGATGAAGAAGAAGAAGAAGAAGAAGAAGAAGATGAAGAAGAAAGAGAAGAAGAAGAAGAAGAAGAAGGAGATTATGATCAAAAAAAGAAGATGAAGATAATCAAGAAGAAGAAGAGGAAAAGAGGAAGAAGAAGAGGAATAGGAGGAAGAAAAAGAAGAAGAAGAAGTAGAAGAAGAAGAAGATGATGATGAGGATGAAAAGAAGAAGGAGAAGATGAAGAAGAGGAGGACAAGGAAGAAGGAGAGGCAGAAGAAGAAGATTTAGTGGAAGAAGAAGATTTAGAAGAAGAAGAAGAAGAAGAAGAAGAATAAGAAGAAGAAGAAGTTGAATAGGAAGAACAAAAAGGAGATGATGAAGAAGAGGAGGAAGAGGCAGAGGTGGATGAAGAAGAAGACGAAGAAGTAGTAGAAGAAGAAGAAGAAGAAGAAGAAGAAGAAGAAGAAAAAGGGGGGACAAAAAGAAGAAGAAGAAGAGGAAGAAAAAGAAGAAGAAAATGAAGAAAAAAAAGAAGAAGAAAAAAAGAGGATGAAGAAGAAGAAGAAGAATAAGGACAGTAGGAAGAAGAAGTAGAAGTTGTAGAAGAAGAAGATGATGAAGAAGATGAGGAAGAAGAAGTGTAGGAAGAAGAAGGAGATGAAGAAGAAGAAGAAGAAGAAGAAGAAGAAGAAAAAGGAGGAGGAGGAGGAGAAGAAGAAGAAGAAGAAGAAGAAGAAGAAGAACAAGAAGTAAAAGAAGAAGAGGAAGAAGAATAAGAAGAAAAAAGAGAAAAAGAAGGAGAATAAGAAAAAGAAGAACAAGTTTAAGAGGAAGAAGAAGAAGAAGAAGATTAAGAAGAGAAAGAAGAAGATGAAGAAGAAGGAGAAGAAGAAGCAAAACAAGAAGAAGAAAAATAAGAAGAATTAGAAGAAGAAGAAGAAGATGAAGGAGAAGGAGAAGTAGACGAAGAAGAAGAAGAAGAAGAGTTAAAGAAGAAGATGAAGAAGAAGAAAAAGAAGAACAAGAAGAAGAATAGGATGTTGAAGAGGAAGAACAAAAAGAAGATGAAGAAGAAGAAGAAGAAAAAGAAGAGGCAGAGTGGAAGAAGAAGAAGAAGAAGAAGATGATGAAGAACAAGAAGAAGAAGATTAAGAAGAAGAAAAATAGGAAGAAAAAGAAGTAGAAGAGGTGGAAGAAAAAGTGTAAGAAAAAGAAAAAGAAGAAGAAGAAGAAGAAGAAGAAGAAAAGAAAAGGAGGAGGAAGAAGAAGAAGAAGAAGAAGAAGAAGAAGAGGAAGAAGTAGAAGAAGAAGAAGAAGAAGAGGCAGAAGATGAAGAAGAAGAAGTGAAGGAAGAAGAGAAAGAAGAAGAAAAAGGAGAAGAAAAAAGAAGAAGAAGAAGTAGTAGAAGAAGAAGAATAAGAAGAAAAAAATGAGAAGAAGAAAGAGAAGAAGAAAAAGAAGAACAAGAAGACTAAAAGGAGGAGGAAGAAGAAGGAGAAAAAGAAGAAGAAGAATTAAAATAAGAAGATGAAGAAGAAGGAGAAGTAGACAAAGAAAAAGAAGAAGAAGTAGAAGTAGAAGAAGTAGAAGAAGAAGAAAAAAAAGAAGAGCAAGAAGATGAAGAAAAAGAAGAACATGAAGAATATGATGACGATGTTGAAAAAGAAGAAGAAGAAGAAGTAGAGGAGGAAGAAGAAGAAGAGGAGGAAGATGAACAAAAACGAGAAGAAGGAGAAGAGGAAGAAAAAGAAGAAGAAGAAGAAGATGATGATGATGAAGAAGGAGGAGAGAAGAAAGAGTAAAAGAAGAAGAAGAAGAAGAAGAAGAAGAATTAGAAGAAGAAGAAGAAGAAGAAGAAGAGGAGAAAAAGAAGAAGAAGAAGAATAAGAAAAAAATGAGAAGAAGGAGAAGGAGAAGAAGAAGAAGAAGAAGAAGAAGAAGATTTTGAAGAGGAAGAAGAAGAAGAGGAAGAACAAGAAGAAGAAGAAGAAGAAGTAGTAGAAGAGGAAGAGGAAGAAGAATTAGAAGAAAAATGAGAAGAAGAAGGAGAAGAAGAAAAAGAAGAAGAAGTTTAAAAGGAAGAAGAAGAAGAAGAAGATTAAGAAGAGGAAGAAAAAAAGAAAAACAATAAGAAGAAGAAAATAATACAAAGAATAGGAGAAATGAGAAGAGGAAGAAGAAGAAAAAGAAGAAGATGAACGAGAAAATGACGAAGAGATGGAGAAGAAGGAGAAGAAGAAGAAAAATAAGAGGAAGAAGAATAGGAAGAAAAAGAAGAAAAGGAGGAGGATGAAGAAGAAGAAGAAGAAGAACATGAAGAAGAGGAAGAAAAAGAAGAAGAAGAGGAGGAAGAAAAATAAGAAGAAAATGACATAGGAGAAGAAGAAGATGATGATGAAAAGGAATAAGAAGAAGAAGAAGAGAAGGACGAAGAAGAGGAAGTAGACGAAAAAGAAGAAGAAGAAGAAGAAGAAGAATAAGAAGAGGAGGAGGTGGAGGAAGAAGAAGAAGAAGAAGAAGAAGAAGAAGAAGAAGAGTAGGAAGAAGTAGAAGAAGTGTAGGAAGAAGTAGAATAAGAAGAAAAAGGAGAAGATGAAAAAGAAAAAGGAGAAGATGAAGAATAGGAAGAAGAAGAAGAATAGGAAGAAGACGAAGAAGAAGAAATAGAAGAAGATGAACAAAAAGGGGTAGAAGAAGAAGAACAAGAATAAGAAAAAAAATTAGAAGAAGATGGGGAAGGAGACAAAGAAGAAGAAGAAGACATTGAAGAGGAAAAATCAGAAGAACAAGGATAAGAAGAAGAAAAAGAAAAAAGACAAGAAGAAGAAGTAGAAGGAGAAGAAGAACAAGAAGAATTAGAAGAAGAAGAAGATGAAGAAGATAGAGAAGAGGAAGAAGAGGAAGAAGAAGAAGAAGAAGAAGAAGAAGAAGAGGAAGAAGGAGGAGAAGAAGAAGAAGACGAGGAAGAAAATGAAGAAGAAGAAGAAGAGGAAGA
>JAIUJO010003409.1:27500-44430 GCA_023846275.1 Vanilla planifolia | reverse complement strand
TCTTCTTCTTTTACTTCTACTTCTTGTTCGTCTTCTTCCCCCTCCTCTTCTTCTTCATCTACTACTACTTCTTCTTTTACTACTACTACTAGATCTTCTTCTTCTTCGTCTTCTTGTTCCATTTCCCTTCTTCTTCTTCTTCATCATCATCTTCTTCTTCTTCATCTACTTCTTCTTCATCACCTTCGATTTTTTCATCTTCTTCTACTTCTTCTTCTTTTACATCTACTTCTTCTTTGTATTCCACTTCTTTCACTTCTTCTTCCTCCTCTTATTCTTATTCTTTTTCTGATACTTCCTCCTCCTCTTCTTCTTCTTCTTCTTCATCTTCTTCTCATTCTTCTTCTTCTTGTTTCACTTCCACTTTGTCTTCTTCTTTCTCTTCTTCTTCCTCTTGCACTACCTATTCTTCATTTTCTTCTACTTCTTCTTCTTCTACTTCTTCTTCTTCTACTACTACTATTACTTTATTCCTCGTTTTTCCATCTTCCTTCCTCCTTTGTCCCTCATATTTCTTCCTTCTTCCTTCTTTTTTCTCTCTTCCTTCTTCCAACTTCTTTCTTCCTTCTTCTTTCTTTTTTCTTCTTTCATCTTTCTCCTATTTTCTTCTTCTTCTTCTTCTTATCCCTCTTCCTCCACTTCTTCTTTTCTTCTTCTACTTCTACTTCTACTTCTTCCCTTTTTTCTTCTCCTTCTTCTTCTTCTTCTTCCTCTTCTTCTTCTTCCTATTCTTCTTCTTCTGCTTCTTCTTCTCCTTCTCTTCTTCTTCCACTTCATCTTCTTCTTCTACTTCTTTTTCCTCCTCTTCCCCTTCTTCTTCCTCTTTTACGTCTTTTCTTTCTCTTCTTCTTCTTCACCTTCTTCTTCATCTTCTTCTTAATCAACTTCTTCTTCTTCTTTTTCTTTTTTTACCTCTACTTCTTCTTTGTCTTCTTCCTGCTCCTCTTCTTCCTTTTTGACTTCTTCTTCTTCATCATTTTCTTCTTTTTCTACTACATCTTCTTCTTCTACTTCTTCTTCTTCTTCTTATAATACTATTATTACTACAACTTTTTCTTCATCTTCTTTTTCTTATTCTTTATCTACTTCTTTCTCTTCTTCTTTCTCCTCTGGTTCCTCTTCTTTCTCTTCTTCTTCTTTCTCCTCTTATTCTTCTTTTTCCTCTTCTTCTTCTTCTTCTTCATCTTCTTCTCTTTTTGTTTCCTTTACTTCTTTTTCTTCTTCTTCTTCTTCTTCTTTTACTTCTTCCTCCTGTTTTTCTTTTTCTTCTTCCTCTTCTTCTTCCTCTTCCACCTATTCTTCTCTTCATCTTCTTCTTCCTCTTTTTCTTCTTCTTCTTCTTCTTCTTCTTCTTGCTCTCCTCTTCTACTTCTTCCTCATCTTTTTCTTCTTGTTTCTCCTCTTTTTTCTCATCTTTGTAGTCTTCTTCTTATTCTACTTCTTCTACTTCTTGCTTCTTCTTTGTCTTCAAAATCTTCTTCTTTCTATTCTTCTTCTTCATCTTCCTTTTCTTCTTCATCTTCTTTTTCTTCTTCTCCTTCTTCTTCTTCTCTTATTATTATTATTATTATTATTATTATTATTATTATTATTATTTTCCTTCTTTTTCTTTTTCTTTTTCTTTTTCTTCTCCTTCTTCTTCATCATCTTCGCCACCTTGTTCCTCATCTACCTCTTCTAATTCCCCTTTTTCGTCCTCTTTTTCTTCCTCTACCCTTCTTTCCCTTCTACTTCTTCTACTTATTCTTCTTATTCTTCATCATCTTCTTCTTATTCTTTTTCCTCTTCTTCCTCATCTTCCTCTTCTTTTCGTTCACCTTCTTCCTCTTCTTCTTCTTCTTTCCTTAATTCTTGTTCTTCTTCTTCCTCCTCTTCTTCCGCTTTTTGCTCTTCTTCTCCCCTTCTTCTTCTTTGATTTCTTCTCCTCTTCTTCTTTTTATTCTTCTTCTTCTTCTTCTTCTACTTGTTCTTCTTCCTCTTCTTCTTCTCCTTCTCCTTCTTCTTCTTCTTCTTCTTCATCTCCTTCATCTTATTCTTTCCCTTGTTCATCTTCTTCTTCTCCTTTTTCCTTAACTTCTTCTTTTTCTTATTATTCTTCTTCTTCTTCTACTGCTTCTACTTCTACTTCTACTTCTTCTTCTTCTTCTTTGTCTTCTTCTTCTTCTTCTTGTACTCATTCCTCTTCTTTTTCTTCTTTTCTTCTTCTTCTTCTTCTTCTGTTTCTTTTTTTTCCTTTTTGTCCTCTAGTTCATCTTCTTTGTCTTCTTCTTCTTCCTCTTGATCTTCTTCTTCGTTCTATTGTTCTTCTTGCTCTTCTTCTTCTGCTTCTCTGTCTTCTTCTTCTTGTTCATCTTCTTATTCTTCTTTCTCTTCTTCTACTTCTTCTTCTTCTTCTTCCTCTTCGACTTCCTCCTCTTCCTCATCTTCTTCTTCTTTTTCAACCTCTTCCTCTTCATCTTTTTCCTTATTCTCATCTTCTTTTCTTTTTTCTTCTTCATCGTCTTCTTCTTCTTCCTCGTTTTCCACTTGTTCTTTTGCTCTTTTTTATTCTTTTTACACTTTTTATTTTTCTTCTTCTTCTTTCTATTCTTCAACTTCATCTTCATCTTCTTCCTCTTCTTCTTCTTCTTCTTCTTGTTCCCCTTCTTAATCTTCTTCTACTTCTTTTCCATCTTTTTGTTCATCTTCTAATTCTTTTTTTTCTTCTTCTTCCTACTCTTGTTGCTCATCTTTCTCTTCTTCTTCTTCTACGTCTTCTTCTTGTTCTTCTTCCTCTTCTTCTTCTTCTTCTTTTCCTTCCTTCTCTTCTTCCCCTTCTGCTTCTTCATCTTCCTTTTCTTCTTCTTCTTCCACTTCTACTATTTTTTCTTCTTCTTCTTCATGTTCTTTCACTTCCTCATCTTCTTCTTCATCCTCTTCTTCTTCTTCCTCTTTTTCTTGTTCTTCTCATTCTTCTTCCTCACTTTTTCTTCTTCTTCTTCTTTTCCTACTTCTTCCTCCACTAGTTCCTCTTCTTTCCTTCTTCTTCTTTCTCTTATTTTTCTTCTTCTTCCTCATCTTCTCCTTTCCCTTCTTCTTGTTGTTGTTCTTCTTCTCCTTCTCCTTCTTCCCCCTTTTCTTCTTCTTCCTCTTCTTCTTCCACTTCTTCCTCTTTCCCTTCTTCTTTTTCTTCTTCTTTTACTTATTCTTCGTCATCTCTGTCTTCTTTTCCTTCTTCTTCTTCTTCTTCTTTCTCTTCTTTTCCTTCTTTTTCTTCTTCATCATCTTATTTTTCTACTTCTTCTTCAACCTCGTTTAGTTCAACAACTTCCTCTTCTTTTTCTTCCTCTTATTCTACTTCTTCCTCCTCGTCTTCATTCTCTTCTCTTTTTTCTTCTTATTCTTCTTCTTCTTCCTCATCTTCTTAATGTACTTCTTCCTCTTCTTCTACATCTTCCTCTGCTTCTTCTTCTTCTTCCTCCTCCTCTTCTTCTTCTTCCTCCTTTTTCTCTTCTTGTTCTTCTTCTTCTTCTTCTTCCCCTTCTTCATCTTCTTCTTCTTCTCCTCCTCCTTCCTATTCTTCTTCTTCTTCTTCTTCTTCTTCTTCTTCCTCCTCCTCTTCCTTCTCCTTCTCTTCTTCTTCTATTTCTTGTTTCTTGTTTTCTTCTACCCCTTCTTCTTCTTCTTTTTTTTCCTCATCTATTTCTTCCTCTTCTTCTTATTCTTTCTCATCTTCTGCATCTTTTTCAACTTTTTCTATCTTTTCCACTTTGTCTTCTTCTGCTTCTACTTTGTCTTCATCTTCTTATTGTTGTTGTTCTTCTTCTTCCACTTCTTCTTCTCTACTCTTCTTGTTTTTCCTCTTCTTCTTGTGTTGTTGCTTCTTCTTCTTTTTCTCCTTTTCTTTCACTTTTTCATCTTCTTCTTCTTCCTCTTCCTCTTATTCTTTGTTTTCTTGTTGTTCTTCTTCTTTTTCTTCATCATCTTCTCCTTCCTCTTCTTCATCTTCTTCCTAATCCTCTTCTTCTTCTTGCTCACCTTCTTTTACATCTTCTTCCTCATCTTTTTCATAACCTCATTTACTTTTTCTTCTTCTTCCTCTTCTTCCTCTTCTTCTCCTTCTTTCTGTTACTCTTCTTCTTCTTCTTCTTCTTCTTCTTCATCTTCTACTTCTTTTTTTCCTTTATCTTCTTCTTTCCCTTCTTCTTCTTCTTTTTGTTCTTCTTCTTATACATATTCTTCTTCTTCTTCTTCTTCTTCCTCTTCTTCTTCTTTTTCCACTTCTTCTTCTTCTTCTTCTTCCTCCCTTTCTTCTTCTTCTTCTTCTTCTTCCTCCCTTTCTTCTTCTTCTTCTTCTTCTTCCTTTTCTTCGTGCTCTACTTCCTCTTCTTCTTCTTCTTATTCTTCTTATTCTTCTTGTTCTTGTTGTTCTTCTTCTTCTTTCTCTTCCTCTTCTTCTTCTTCTTCTTCAATTTCTTCTTCTTCTTCTTGTTCTTCTTCTCCTTATCCTTCTTCTTTGTCTTCCTCTTCTTCTTCTACTTCTTCTTCTTTTACTTCTACTTCTTCCACTTCTTTCTCTACTTCTACTTCTTCCTGTTCTTCTCCTTCCTCTTTTCTATTTTCTTCTTATTCTACTTTTACTTCTTCTTCTTCTACTTCTTTATCTTCTTCTTCTTCTTCTTCCTCCTCCTCCTTCCCTACTTCTTATTATTCTTCTTCTTTCTCATCTTCTTCTTCCTATTCTTCATCTTCTTCCTCTTCTTTTTCTTCGTCTTCTTCTTCCTTTTCATCATCATCATCTTCTTCTTCTTCTTTTTCATCTTCTATTCTACTTCTCATTCCCCTTCTTTTTTTTTGTTTTTTTTCTTCTTCTTCTCCTTCTTATTTTATTTCTATTTGCCTTCTTTTTGCACCCCAACTTCTTCTTCTTCCTCTTCTTCATCTTCTTCTTCTTGTTACTTTTCATCTTCTTCTTGCTCGTTTTCTTCTTGTTCCTCATCCTGTTCTTCCTCACCTCCTGTTCTTCTCCTTCTTCTTGCTCCTCTTTCCCTTCTTCTTCTTCCTCAACTTTCTCTTCTTCTTCTTCCCCTTCTTCTTTTTCTTTCTCTTCTTCTCCTTCCTCTTCTTCTACTACTACTTCTTCTTCTTCTTCATCTTCTACTTCTTCTTCTTCTTCTTTTTCATTTTTTTCTTCCCTTTAAATTTCTTCTGCTTCATCTTCTTTTCCTCAACTTCTACTTTTTTTTCTTCCTCTTATTCGTATTCTTATTCTTATTCTTATTCATCTTCTTATTCTTCTCGTTCTTCTTCCTCTTGTTTCTCTTATTTTTCTTCTTCTACTTCTGCTTCTTCTTCTTCCTTCGCTTCTCTTTTTTGCATTTCTTCTTCTTCTTTTTTTCTACATCTTCTTCTTCCCCTCCTCCTTCCTTCTCCTCCTCCTCCTCTTCTTCCTCTTTGTCCTCTTCTTCTTCTTCTTCATCATCATCATCATCTTCATCATTTTCTTCTTCTTCTTTTTCTTCTTCTTCTTGTTTTTCTTCTTCTTCTTCTTCTTCTTCCTCTTCTTCTTCTTCCTCTTTTGCTTCTTCTTCTTCTACAACTTCTTCTTCGACTTCTTCTTTTTCATCTTCTTCTCTTCTTGCTCTTCTTCTTCTTCTTCTTCTTCTTCCTCTTCCTCTTCCTCTTCTTCTTCCTGTTCTTTTTCTTTTGCTTCCTCTTATTCTCCTACTTCATCTTCTTCTTTGTCTTCAAATTCTTCTCTTCTTCTTCCTCTTCTTCCTCGTCTTCCTATTCTTATTCTTTTTCTTCTTCTTCTGCTTCATCGGCTTCTTCTTCTTCTTCTCTTCTTCTTCTTTCTCTTCCACTTCTTCTTCTTCTTCTTCACCTTCTCTTTCTTATTCTTCTTCTTCTTGTTGTTTTACTTCTTCTTCTTCCACCTCCTCCTTATCCTCTTCTTCATTTCCTTCTTCTACTTCTTCTAGTACTTCTTCTTTTACTTCTACTTCTTCCTCTTCATCTTCTTCCTCTTCTTCTTCTTCTTCTTCTTTGCCTTCTACTTCTTTATCTTCTTTGTCTTCTTTGTCTTCTTTGCCTACTTATTGTTCTTCTTCTTCTTCCTCTTCTTCATGTTGTTCTTCGACTTTTCCTTCTTTTTCTTCATCATCATCTTCTTCTTCTTCTTCTTCTTCTTGCTCTTCAACTTCTTCTTCTTCTCGTCCTTCTTGTTCCTCCTTTTCTTCTTCTTCTTCTTCTTCTTCTTCTTTATCTTCTTCCACTTATTCTTCCTCAAGCTCCCCTTCTTCTCTTCTTCTTCTTCTTCCACTACTTCTCCATCTTCTTCTTCTTCTTCTTTTTCTTCTTGTCCCTCTTCCTCTTCCTCTTCTTCTTCTTCTTCCTCTTTTTCATCATCTTCCTCGTCTTCTTCTTCTTCTTCTCCTTCTTCGTCTTCTTTTTATTCCTCTTCTTCTCCTTCTTCTTCTTCTTCTATTTCTTCTTCTTCTTCCTCTTCTTCTTCTTCTTCTTCTTCTCCTCTCTCTTGTTGTTGTTGTTCTTCTTCTTCTTTCATTTTTTTTCTTCTTCTTCTTCTTCGTCCTCCTCCTCACCTTCCTCTTCTTCATCTTCCTCTCCTTCTTTTTCTTCTTCCTCTCTTGCACTTTCTCTTCTTCATCTTCTTCTTCTTATTCTTCTTATTCTTCCTCTTCTTCTTCTTGTTCTTGTTCTTCTTCTTCCTCAACTACCTCTTCTTCTTGTTCTTCTTCTTCTTCCTCTTCTTCATCTTTCTTCTTCTCTTTCTCTTCTTCTTATTCTTCTTTTTCTTCTTCTTCTTCTTCTTTTTCTTCTTCCTCCTCCTCCACCTCTTCATCTCCTTCTTTATCAACTTCTTGTTCTTCCCCTTCTTCTTCTTCCTCCTCCTCTTCTCCTTCCTACTCTTCTTATACCTTTTCTTCTTTTTATTCTTTTCCTTCTTCTTCTTTTTCATCTTCTTCTTCTTCTTGTTCATCTTCTTCTTCCTCCTCATCCTCATCATCTTCTCCCTTTCCTTCTTCTTCTTTTTCTTCTTCCCCTTCTTCTTCCTCTTCGTCTTCTTCTTCTTATTCTTCTTCTTCTTCTTCTTCATTATCTTCTTGTTCTTCTTCTTTGCATTCTACTTCTTCCCGTTCTCCTTCCTCTTCTTTTTCTTCTTTTTTATCTTCTTCTTCACATTTTTCTGCTTCTTTGTCTTCTTTTTCCACCTCTAGTTTCTCTTCTTCCTTTTCATGTTCTTCCTCTTCTTCTTCTGCTTCTTCTCCTTGTTCCTCTTCTTCTTCTTACTTTTCTTCTTCTTGTTGTTCTTCTTCTTGTTGTTCTTCTTGTTCTTCTTCACCTTCTTCTTCTTCTTCTCCTTCTTCCTCTCCTTCATCTCCTTCTCTTTCTTTCTCTTCATCGTTATCTTCTTCTTCATCTTGTTCTTCTTCTTCTTCATCTTCTTCTAGTTCTTTTTCTTGCTCCTCTTCTACTACCACTTCTTCTACTTCTTCTTCTCCATCTTCTTCTTTTTCTTCTTCTATCTTTTCTTTCCCTTCTTCTTTTTCTTCTTCTATCTTTTCTTTCCCTTCTTCTTCTTCTTCTTCTTCTTCTTCTTCTTCTTCCTCATCCCTTTCTTTTTCTTCTTCTTCTTCTTCTTCCTCTTTCCTTTCTTTTACTTCTTATTCTACTTTTTCTACTTCTTTTTACTCTTATTCCTCATCTTCCTTTCCTTTTTCTTCTTTCTCTTCTTCCTCTTTTCTTTTCTTCTTCTACTTCATCTTCTTCTTCTTCTTCTTATTCTTCCATCTTGTTCTTCTTCCTCTTCTTCCTTAACATTCTCTTTTTCTTCTTCTTCTTCTTCCTCTTCTTCTTCTTTCTCCTTTCTTTTCTCTTCTTCTTCTTCTTCTTCTTCTTCTACTTCTTCTTTTTCTTCTTCCTCATCATCTTCTTCCTTATCTCCTTTATTTTGCATCCCCTTCCTCTTCTTCTTTCTCTTCTTCTTCTTTTTTTCTTCTTGTTCCTCTCCTTCTTTTTATTCTTTTTCTTCTTCTTCTTCTTCTTCTTCTTCTTCTTCTTCTTCCCCTTATTCTTCTTCTTCCACTTCTTTTGGTTCTTCTTCTTCTTCTTCTTCTTCTTCTTCTTCTTTGTCTTCATCTTCTTCTTTTTCTTGTTCTTGTTCTTCTTGTTCTTCTTCTTTTTCTTCTTCATCTTCTTCTTTTTCTTCTTCTTCTTCTTCTTCTTCTTCTTCTTCTTCTTTTTCTTCTACTTCTTCTTCTCGTTCTCCTTCCTCTTTTTTTTCTTCTTTTTCTTCTTCTTATTCTTCTTTTCTACTTCTTCATCTTATTTTTCCACCTCTTCTTCCTTTTCCTCCTCTTCTTGTTCTTCCTCTTCTTCTTCTGCTTCTTCCACTTTTTCTTCTTAATTTTCTTCTTTTTTTTTTGTTCTTCTTATTGTTGCTCTTCTTGTTCTTCTTCATCTTCTTCTTCTTTGCCTTCCTCTTTCTCTTCTCCTTCTTCTTCTTTTTTGTCATCATCATCATCAACATCACCTTCTTCTTCATCATTTTCTACTACTACTTGTTCTTGTTCTTCTTCTAGTTCCTCTTCTTATTCTTCTTCTACTTCCACTTCTTCTTCTACTTCTTCTTCTACATCTTTTTCAACTTCTTCTTCTTCTTCTTTTTCTTCTACTCCTACTTCTTCTTCTTCTTCTTCCTCTCCTCCTCCTCCTCCTCGTTCCTCTTCTTCTTCTCCTTCTTCTTCTTCTTCTTCTTTTTCCTCTTCCTCTTCTTCTTCTTCTAGTACTACATCTTCTACTTCTTTTTCTCCTCTTCTTCTTTTTTTTCTACTACTTCTTCTTATTCTTCTTCTATTTCATCCTTTACATCTCTTCTTCTTCTTCTTCTTCTTATTTATCCTCTTCTTCTTCTATTTCCCATTCTTCATCTTCTTCCTTATTTTATATTTTTTCTTCTTTTTCTTTTTCTTCTTCTTCTTCTTCTTCTTCTTCTTCTTCTTCTGCTTCTTTTCCTCTTTTTTCTTCCTCCTCTTTTTCTTCTTTTTCATCATATTCTTCCGCATTTCTACTACTTCTTCCTTTTGCTTTTCCAGTTCCTCTTATTCCTCTTCTTCTTCTGTTTCTTCTTCTTCTTTTTCTTCCCCTTCTTTTTCTTGCTCTTCTTCTACTTCTTTTTCTTCTTTTTTTTCTTTTTCTCCTTCTTCTTCTTCTTCTACAACTTCCTCCTCTTGTTCCTCCTCTTATTACTCTTCTTCCTCCTTTTCCTCCTCTTCCTCTACTTCTACTTCTTTTTCTTCCTCTTCCTCTTCCTTTTCTTCTTCTTCCTCCCCTTGTTCTTCTTCTTTTTCTTCATCATCATCTTCTTCTTCTTCTTCTTCTTCTTCTTCTTCTTCTTCTTCCTCTTCTTCTTCCTCCCCTTGTTCTTCTTCTTTTTCTTCATCATCATCATCTTCTTCTTCTTCTTCTTCTTCCTCTTCTTCCTCTTCTTCTTCTTCGTCTTCCTTTTCCTATTCTTCTTATTCCTCTTCTTATTCTTGTTCTTCTGCTTCTTCTTCTCCTTCTTCTTCTTCCTCTTCTTCTTCTTCTTCTTCCTCTTCTTCTTCTTCTTCTTCTCCTTCTTCTACTTCTTCTTCTTCTTCCATTTCTTCGTCCTCTTCTTCTTCTTTTCCTCCTTTTTGTTCTTCCTCTTCTTCTTTTTGTACTTCTTTTTCTTCTTCTTTCCCTTCTTGTTAGTCATCTTCCTGTTCCTATTCTTCCTCCTCTTCTTCCTCTTCTTCCTCTGTTTCCTCTTGCTCTTCTTCTTCTTCTTCTTCTTCTTCTTCTTTCACCTCTTTCACTTCTTCTTCTTCTTCGTCTTCCCCATCCTCTCGTTCTTCTTCTTCTTCCTATTCTTCTTTTTCTTCCACTTCTACTACTACTTCTTTTCTTGTTTTTCTTGTTTTTCTTCATCGTCCTCCTCCTCTTCTTCTCCTTCCTCTTGTTCTTCTTCTTCTTCTTCTTCTTCTTCTTCTTCTTCTTCTACTACTACTTCTTATTCTTCTTCTCCTTCTTCTTCATCTTCTTCTTCATCTACTTCTTTGTCTTCTTCTTGTTCCCCTTATTCCTCTCATTCTTCTTCCTCTTCTTGTTTCTCCTCTTGTTCCTCTTCTTTCGCACTTTTCTTCTTGTTCCTCTTCTTCTTCTTCTTCTTCTTCCTATTCTTCTTGTTCTTCTTCTTCTTCTTCTTCTTCATCTTCTTCTTCTTCCTCTTTCTCTTCTTCTTCTTCTTCCTCTTCTTTATCCTCTTCCTCATCTTCTTCTTCATTTTCTTCTTCCTCCTCCGCCTCTACTACCATTCTTCCTCTTCTTGTTCCTCTTCTACTTCTACTTTCTCATTTTCTTTTTCTTCTTCTTCCTTTTTTCGTCATCTTCCTCGTCATCTTCATCGTCTTCTTTTTGCCACTTCTTCTTCTTGTTCTTCTTCGGGTTCTTCCTATTCTTCTTCTTCTTCTTCTTCTTCCCATTCTTCTTCTTCCTTTTTCCATTATTCTACTTCCACTCCTTTTCCTCCTTTTTGTTTTTCTTCTTCTTGTTTTTGTACTTTCTCTTCTACTTCTTCTTCTTCTACCTTTTGTTCCTCATTTTCCTCTTCTTCATCATACTCTTCTTATTATTATTATTATTATTCTTCTTCTTTCTCTTCTTCTTCTTCTTCTTCTTCTTCTTATTCTTCCTCACCTTCTTCTTGTTCTTTTTTCTCTTCTTCCTTACCTTCCACTTCTTCTCCTTCTTCTTTTTCCTCTTCTTTTTCTTATTCTTTTTCCTTCTCATTCTCTTCTTCTTTCTTTTTTTCTTCTTCTTCTTCCTCTTCTTTTCTTCTTCCACTTTTTCTCCTTTCTATTCTTCTACTTCTTTTTCTTCTTCTTCTTCTTCTTCTTAAACTTCCTTCTCCTCCTCTTCTTCTTCATCATCTTCTTCTTCTTCTTCCTTTTCAATTTCTTCTTCTTCTTCTTTTTCCTTAACTTCTTCTTCTTCTTCTTCTTCTTCTTCTTCTTCTCTTATTATTCTTCTTATTTGTCTTCTACTTCTTGTTCTCTTTCCTCTTCTTTTTATTTTTTTCTTGTTCTTCTTCTATAACTCCTCTAGCTTTATTCTCCTTCTACCTCTTCTCCTTCCTCCTCTTCTTCTTCTTGCTCTTCTTCTCCTTCTTTTTCTTCTTCTTCTCATTCTTCATTTTTTTTCTTTTTCTACTTCTCCTTTGCCTTCTCTACTTCTTCCTATTCTTTCTCTCTTTCTTCTTCTTCTTCTTATTATTCATCATCCCATTCCTCTTCTTTTCTTTCCTTATCATCTTCTTCTTTTTCATCCTCTACCTCTTCTTCTTCTTCCTCAACTTCATCTTCTTCTTTTATCTCTTCTTCCTAAACTTCCTCGTCTTCCTCTTCTTTACGTTTTTCCACTTCTTCTTCTTACCTTTCTTCCCCTTCTTTCCCTTCTTCTTCATTTTCTTCTTCTTCTTTTTCTTCATCTTCCTCTTCTTCTTCTTCCTTTTCTTCTTTCCCTTCTTCTTCTTTTCTTGTATTTCTTCTTCTTCTTATTTTTCTGCTTCTTGTTCTTTTTCCTCTTCCTTATGTTTTGAAACTTCTTTCTTTTCTTCTTCCTCTTCTTCTTCTTCTTCCTTTGCTTTTTCTTCTTTCTCTTCTACTTCTTCTTCTTCTTCTTCTTCATGCTCATCTTCTTCTTGTTCTTCTTCCTCTTCATCCTCATCTTTCACTTCTTTTTTTCTTCTTCTTCCACTTCTTCTTGTTCTTCCAATCCTTTCTCCTCTTCTTCTTCTTCTTCTTCTACTTCATCCTCTTCTTCTTCTTTTCCTTATTCCTTTTCCCCTTCTTCTTCTTCTATCACTTCCTCCTCTTCTTGTTCTTCTGCATCTTCTTCTTTAACTTCTTGTTTTTCTTCTTCTTCTTCTTCTTCTTTTTCTTCTTCTTCTTCATCTTCTTCTTCTCCTTCTACTTCTTCTTCTGCTTCTTCTTCTTGTACAACTACTTCTTCTTGTTCTTCTTTTTCTTCTTCTTCTTTTCTTCCCCTTCTTAGTCTTCCTCTTCTTCTTCTTATTCTTCTTCTTCTTCCTCTTCCTCTTCTTCTTCTTGTTCTTTTTCTTCTGTTTCATGTTCTTCTTCTTCTTCTTCTTGTTCTTGTTCTTCTTCTTCTTCTTCTTCTTCTTCTTCTTTTTCTTATTTTTCTTCTTCTTCTTCTTCTTCTTCTTCTTCTCCTTTTTCTTTTTTTTCTTCTACATCTTCTCTTGTACTTCTTCTTCTTCTTCTTCTTCTTCTTCAATTTCTTATGCTTTTTCTTCTTCTTCTCCTTCTTCTTCTTCTACTACTTCATCATCATCATCTTCTTCTTCTTTTTCTTCATGTTCTTGCTCTTCTTCTTTTTTTCCACTTCCTCTCTCTCTTCAAGTTCCCCTTCCTGTTCCGCATCCTCTTCCTCTTCCACTTCTTCGTTGCCTTCCTCTTCTTCTTCTTCTTCATTTTCTTCCATCATCTTTCTTTGATCTCCTTTCTTCCTTTGTCCTTTTTCTTTCTTCCATCTTCCTTCTTTCTTCTTTTACTTCTTCTTCTTCTTCCTCATCATCTTGTTCTTCTTTTTCTTCCTCTTCTTCTTCTTTTTCATCTTCTTCCTCCATATCTTGTTCCTTAACTTGTCGTTCTTCTTCTTCCCCTTCTTCTTTTTCTTCTTCTTCTTCCTCTTCTTCTCTTTCCTATTTTTCTTCTTCTTCATCATGATCATCTTCTTCTTCTTTTTCTTCTTCTTCTTCTTTCTCTTTTTTGTCATCTTCCTCTTCTTCTTCTTCTTCTTCTTTCCACTTTTTCTTCTTCTCCTCCTTTTTTCTATTCTTCTTCTTCTCCTTCTTCTTTTTCTTCTTCTTCTTCTTCTCTTTTTTCCCCTCCCTCTTCTTCTTCTTCTTTCTCTTCTTCCCTTACTTTTTCTTCTTCTTCTTCTTCTTCTTCTTCTTTCCATTCAATTTCTTCTTCTTCTAATACTTTTCCTACTTCTTCTTCTGCTACTTTTTCTTGCTCTTCTTCTACTTTTCATCTTCTTCTTCTTCCACTTCTTCTTCTTCTTCTTCTCCTCCTTCCAATTCTTCTTCTCCCTCTTCTTCTTCTTCTTCTTCTTCTTCTTATTCTTCTACTTCTTCTTCTTCCTTCTCTTCATTTTCTTCTTCTTCCTATTCTTCTTCTTGCTTTTCTTCTTCTTTTTGTTCGTCTTCTTCTTCTTCATCTTCCTCTTTTTCTTCTACCTCTTCTTGTTCCACTTCTTCCTCTTCTTCTTCTTCCTCTTTTTCTTCCTCTTGTTCCGTTTCCTCTCTTCTTCATCTTCGTCCTTTTCTTCTCCCTCTTTTTCTACTCTTCTTCTTCCTCCTCTTCTTCATCCTCATCTTCTGCTTGTTCTTCTTCCTCTTTTTCCTCATCTTCCTCATCTTCTTCACCTCCTTCTTCTTCTTCAAACTTCTTCTTCTTCTTCTTCTTCTTCTTCTTTCTATTCTTCTTCTTCTTCTTCACCTTCATCTTCTTTTATATCTTCATTCTCTTCTTCCTCTTATACTTCTTCCACTTCCTCTTTCTCCTATCCTTCCTCTTCTTTTTCACCTCCTCTACTTTCTCTTCTATTTCCACTTCTTCCTCTTTTTCTTGTTACTCTTTTTTTTATCTTGTACTTCCCCTTTTTCTTCTTCTTCTTATACTTCTTCTTCTTCCACATTTTCTCCTTCTTCTTCTTCCTCTTTTCCTCTTCCTCTTCTTCCTCCTCTTCATCTTCTTTCTCCTCTTTCTCTTCTTCTTCTTCATCTTCCTCTTCTACTTCTTCTTGTTCTTCCTCTTCTTCTTCTTCTAATTCTTCAACTTTTTCCCATCTTCTTCTTCTTCTTCTACTTCTTCCTGTTCTTCATGTTCTTTTCTTTCTTTTTCTTCTTCTTCTTCCTCTTCCTTTTCTTCTCCTTATTCTTCCTTTCCTCTTCCTCCTCCACTCTTCTTGTTCTTCTCCTTCTTCTTTTTGTTCTTGCTTACTTCTTCTTCTTCTTCTTATTTTTCCTAATTTTTTCCTTCCTATTTTTCTTCTTCTATGTCTTCTTCTTCCTCTTTGTCCTCTTCTTCTTCATCATCATCTTATTCTTCTAATTCTTCTTTTCTTCTTTTTCTTCTTCTTCTACTACTACTACTACTACTAGAATTACTATTTCTTCATCATCATCATCATCTTGTTCTTCTTCTTCTTCATCTCTTCTCCCCCTTCATCTTCTTCATCATCTTCAACATCTTCATCTTCCTCTTCTTCTTCTTCATCAACTTCTATTTCCTATTCTTCTTCTCTTTCTTCTTCTTCTTCTTCTTATTTGTCTACTACTTCTCCTTCTTCTCTTCTTCTTCTTCTTCCACTTGTTCTCCCTTATCTTCTTCTGATTCCTCTGATTCTTCTTCTTCTTCTTCTTCTTTTCTTCTTCTTTTTCCTCTTCTTCTTCTTTGTCTTCTTCTTTATGTTCTTCTTCTTCTTCCACTTCCACTTTGCCTTCTTCTTCCTCAACTTTTTTGCTTTTCTCTTCATCCTCCTTTTCTTCGTTTTCTTCTTCTTCTTCTTCTTCTTCTTCTTCTTCTTCTTTCTTCTATCTTCCATCTTCCTTCTTCTATCATCCTTCTTATTTCTCCCTTCTTCCTTCTTCTATCTTCTTACTTCCTACTGTCTTCCTCTTTCTTCCTTCTTCCATCTTCTTTCTTCCCTCTTCTTTCTTCATTCTTCTTTCTCCCTCTTTTTTCTTCATCATCATCTTCTTCTTCTTCTTTCTTTTCCTCTTTCTTCTTCTTCTTCATGTTCCTCTTCCTCTACTTCTTCTTCCTCTTATTCATCTTCTTCTACTTCCTCCACTTCTTCTTCTTCTTCTTTTTCTTCCCCTTCTTCTTCCTCTTCTTATTCTTCTTCTTGTTCTTCTTCTTCCTATTTCTTTACTTCTTCTTCCTCATCATCTTCTTCTGCTTCTTCTTCTTCCTCATCTCCCTCGTCCTCTTCTTCTTCATCTACTTCTTCTTTTTTCTTCTTCTTCTTCTTCTCTTCTTCTTCTTTCTTCTTCTTTCTCTTGCTATTCTTCTTCTTCAAGTTCTTCTCCTTCTACTTCTTCTTCTTCTCCTTCCTCTTCCCCTTCTTCTTTTTGACTTTCTTCTTCTTCTTCTTCTTCATCTTCTTTTTATACTTCTTCTTCTTGTTTTCCTCCCCTTGTTCATCATCATCCTCTTCTTTACCTTCTTCTCTTACTTCTTCTTCCTCCTCTTCTTCTTTCCTTTCTTCATCTTCTTCTTCTTCTCCTTCTTATTCTACCTTATCTTCTTCATGTTCTTCTTTAACTTCATCCTCATCTGCCTCATCTTCTTCCTTTCATTATTCTTCATCATCCTCTTTTTCTTCTTCTGCTTCATCTTCTTCTTCTTTCTTCTCGTCTTCTCCTTTTTCCCTTTCTTCTTCTTCTTCTTCCCCTTCTCCTCCTTGTTCCAGTTCTTCTCCATACTTTTCTTCTCCTTCCTCTTGTTGTTCTTCTTTTTTTTCTTATTCTTCTTCTTTTTCTTCTTCTTCTTCTTCTTCTTCTTTCTTCTCCTCTTCTTCTTCTTCTTCTTCTTGTTTTTCTTCTTCGTCTTCATCTTCTTCTTCTTCTTCTTCTTTTTCCTCAACCTCTTCTTCTACTTCTATCTTCATATACTTTTTCTTCTTCTTCTTCCTCGTCTTCTTCTTCTTCCTCGTCTTCCTCTTCTTCCAGTTCTTCTTCTTCTTCTTCTTCTTCCTTTTCCCTTCTTCTTCTTCTTCTTCTTCCTCTTCCTCTTGATCATCCTCTTCTTCTTCTTCTTCTTCTTATTCTTCATCTTCTTCTCCTTCTGTCTCCTCCTCTTTTTCTTCTTTTTCTTTTTCTTCTTCTTCTTCTTCTTCTTCTTCTTCATCTATTTCTTCTTCTTCTTCTTCTTCTTCTTCTTCTTCTTCTTCTTTTCTTCTTGTTCTCCTTCTTCTTCTTCTTCTTCCTCTCCATCTTTTTCAACTTCTTCTTCCACTTCATCATCTTCTTGTTAATCGTCTAATTCTTCTTCTTCTTTTTCTTCTTCTTCTTTTCAGTCTTTTTCTTTTTCTTCTTGTACTTATACTTCTTCTTCTTCGTCCTCTTTTTCCTCATCTTCCTCTTCATCTTCTTCCTCTTCTTCTGCATCCTCTTCTTCTCTTTCTTCTTCGTCTCCTTCTTTCACTTCCTCTTCTACTTCTTATTCTTCTACTTCTTCATTATCTTTTTCTTATTATTCTCCAACTTCTTCCTCATCTTCCTCTACTTCATTTTCTTCTTCTTTCCATCTTCTTCTTCTTTCCATCTTCTTCTTCCTCCCCTTTCTCCTGTTCTTCTTCTTCTTCTTCTCCTTCTTTTTGTTCTTCCTCTTCTTCTTCTTTTTCTTCATCTTCTTTTCAATCTTCTTCCTCTTCATTTTCTTCTTCTTCTTCTTCCTTCTCGTCTTCTTCTTCTTCTACTTCTTCTTCTTGTTCTTCTTCTCCTTCTTATTCTTCTTGCTCCTCCTTTTCATCATCTTCATTTTCTTCTTCTTCTTCCACTTCTTCTTCCTCTTCCTCTTCTTCTTCTTCTTCTTCTTCCTATTTTTTCCCATCTTTTTCTTCCTCCTTTTCTTCTTCTTCTTCGTCATCTTCTTCCTTTGTCTTCTTCGTCTTCTTCTTCATCCTTGTTTTGTTCTTCTTCTTCTACTACTACTACTACGACATCTTCTTCTACTTCGTCTTCTTCTTTTCTGCTTCTTCCCCTTGTTCGTCATCTTCTTCCTCTTCTTCTTCTTCTACTTCCTCTTCATCTACTTCATTTTCTTCTTCTTCTTCTTCTTCTTTGACTTCTACCTCTCCCTCTTCTCTTCTTCTT
>JAIUJO010003409.1:17500-22500 GCA_023846275.1 Vanilla planifolia | reverse complement strand
CTACTTCTCCTTCACTTCTTCTTATTTCTCTTCTTCTTGTTCTCCTTCTTCTTCTTCCTCTTCCCTTTCTTCTTCCTCTTCTTCTTCTTTATCTTCTTCTTCTTCTTCTACTACTACTACTACTTGAACTTCTTCTTCTTCTTCATCCTCATTCTCATCCTCTTCTTCTTCTACTTCTTCTTCTTCTTATTTTTCTACTTCTTCTTCTTCAACTTCTTTATCCTCTTCTTCCTCATCTTCTTGTTCTTCATTTTCTTCTTCCTCTTCTTCTTTAACTTCCAGTTTCTCTTCATCTTCTTCTTCGGCTTCCTCTTCGTCTTCCCCTTCCTCCTCCTCTTCCTCTTCTTCGTCATGTTCTTCTCCTTCTTCGTCTTCTTCTTTTTGCCTTCTTCTTCTCCTTCTTCCTTATTCCTTCTTCCTTATTCCTTCTTCCATCTTCGTTCATCATTTGTTCCACTTATTTCTTCTTTCTTCTTTTTTCCTTCTTCCTTTGTTTCTTCCTTCCTCCATCTATGTTCTTCCTTCTATTTTTTCTTTCTGCTTTCTTCTTTGTTTTCCTTCCTTCCTCTTCTTTTTTCTTCACCTTCCCCATCATCATCATCTTCTTCTTCTTCCAAAACTTCTTCTTCTTCTTTTTTTTCATCTTCCCCTTCTTCTACTTCTTCTACTACTACTATTTCTTCTTCTACTAGTTCTTTTTCTTCTTCTTCTTCTTCTTCTTCTTCTTTTTTCTCCTGTTCTTCTTCTTCTTATTCACCTCCTTCATCATCTTCTTCTTCCCCTTCTTCTTCGTCTTCTTCTTCTTCTTCTTCTTCCACTTGTTCCTCTTATTCTTCTTCCTCTTGTTCTTCTTTCTCTTGTTCTACCTCCTCTTCCACTTTCTCTTCTTTTTCTTCCTCTTCCTCTTCTTCTTCTTGTCCTTCTTCTTCTTTTCTTCTACTTCTTATTTTTCTTCTTATTCTGCTTCTTCTTCTTCCTCTTCCACTTCTTCCTCTTCATCTTCTTCTTCTTCTTCTTCTTCCGGCTTTTTGTTCTTCTTTTTCTTCTTCATCTACTACTTCCCCTTCTTCTTCTTCTTCTTCTTCTTCTTCATCTTCTACCTCTTCTTCTTGTTCACCTTCCTCTTGTTACTCATCTTCCTCTCCTTTTTCTTCTTTCTCTCCCTCTTCTTTCTCTTCTTTCTTCTTATTATTCTTTTTCTTCTTATCCTTCCACATCTTCTTCTTATTCTTCTTCCTCTTCTTACTCATCTTCTTCTTCTTCTTCTTCTTCTTCTTCTTCTTCTTTTTCTTCCTCTTTGTCCTCTTTCTCTTCTTCATCATCATCTTCTTCTTGTTTTTCCCCTCTACTTTTCCCTTTTTTTCCTTCTTCTTCTCCATTTTCTTCTTGTTCCTCTTCCTATCCTTGTTCTTGTTGTTGTTGTTCTTCTTCTTCTTCTTGCCTTTCTTCTTCTTCTTTATCTTCTTCTTCTCTTTTTTCTTCCTCTTCATCTTGTTCTTCGCCTTTCTTTTCTTCTTAACCTTCTTATCCTTCTTCTATTTCTTTTTCTTCTTCTTCTTCTTCTTCTTCCTTTTCCTCCTATTCTTCTTCTGCTTATTCACCTCCTTCATCTTCTTCTTCTTCCTCTTCTTCTTCGTTTTCTTTTTTTTTTCTTCTTCTTCTTCTTCTTCTTCTTCTTCCACTTCTTCCTCTTGTTCTCCTTCCTCTTGTTCTTATTCCTCTTCTTCTTTCTCCTCTAGTTCCTCTTCTTCCACTTTCTCTTCTTTTTCTTCATCTTCCTCTTCTTCTTCTTGTTCGTCTTGTTCTTTTTCTTCTACATCTTCCTCTTTTTCTTCTTCTTTTTCTTCTTCTTCTTCTTCTTCTCCTTCCTCTTCCACTTCTTCCTCTTCATCTTCTTCATCTTCTTCATCTTCTTCTTTTTCTTCTTTTTCTTCTTCCTACTTTTTCTTCTTCTTCTTCTTCTAGTACTACTACTACTTCCTCTTCTTGTTCATCTTTATCATCTTTTCCTTCTTCTTCTTCTTCTTATTCTTCTACCTCTGCTTCTTGTTCATCTTCCTCTTGTTACTCATCTCCCTCTCCTTCATCTTCCTCTCCTTCTTCTTCCTCTCCCTCTTCTTTCTCTTCTTCTTATTTTTCTATTCCTTCTTATCTTTCCACATCTTCTTCTTCTTCTTCTTCCTCTTCTTACTCATCTTCTTGTTCTTCTTCTTCTTTCTCTTTGCCCCTCTTTCTCTTCTTAGTCATCATCTTCTCCTTGTTTTTCCCCTCTACTTTTCCCTTTTCTTTTTCTTCTTCTTCCTCTTCTTCTCCTTCTCATTCTTCTCCTTATTGTTGTTCTTCTTCTTCTTCCCATTCTTCTTCTTCTTCTTCATCTTCTTCTTCTCTTTTTTCTTCCTGTTCATCTTATTCTTCGCCTTTCTTTTCTTCTTAACCTTCTTCTTCTTCTTCTTCCTTAACATCTTCATCTTCATCTTCTTCTTCTTCTTCTACTTCTTCTTCTTCTACTCCTAGTTCTTGTTCGTCTTCGTCTTCTTCTTCTTCTTCTTCTACTTCTTCTTCTAATACTACTACTACTACTACTCCTTTTACTTCTGCCTTTTCTTCTTCTTCTTCTTCCTCTTGATCTTCCTCTACTTTGTCTTTCACTTCCTCTTTTCTTCTTCTTCTTCTTATTCTTTTGCTTATTATTCTTCTTCTTCCTCTACTTCTTATTCTTCTTCTTCTTCTTCTTC
Organism: Vanilla planifolia; assembly: GCA_023846275.1. Classification (NCBI taxonomy): domain Eukaryota; kingdom Viridiplantae; phylum Streptophyta; class Magnoliopsida; order Asparagales; family Orchidaceae; genus Vanilla; species Vanilla planifolia. The sequence goes on along the minus strand of JAIUJO010003409.1, from coordinate 19,765 downwards.
TCCTTCAGGTTCTTCTACTTCTTCTCATCTTCTTCCTTTTCTTCATCTTGTTCTTCTTATGCTTCTTCTTTCTCCTCGAGGTACTATTCTTTCTCTTCTTCTACTTTCCTTTCTTTTTCTTCTTCTTCCTCTTGTTTTGCTTGCTCTTCTTCTTCTTCTCTTTCTTCTTCATCTTCTATTTCTTCTTCTTGTTCTTCTTTCACTTTTTCTTCTTCTTCTTCTTCCTTATTTTCTTCTTATTCTTTTCTTCTTCTTTTACCTCTTCCTCATCTTCCCCTTCTTCTTCCACTTCGTCATCTTCTTCTCTTCTTTTTCTTCTTCGTCATCTTCTTCTTCTACGTCTTCTTTTACCTCATCTTCCTCGTCTTTTAATTTTTCTTCTTCCTGTTTCTTCTTCTTCTTCATCTTTTTCTTTCTATTCTTCCTCTTCTCTTATACCTAATCATCCTCGTCTTCTTGATTTTGTTTTTCTTCCTCTTCTTCTTCTTATTTCCCTTCTTCTTCTTCTTCCAATTCTTCCTCTTCTTCCTCATCCTCCTTGTCTTCTTCTTTTTCTGCTTCTTCTTCTTCATCTTCTCCTTCTAATTCATCAACATCTTCTTTTTCCTCTTCTTCTTCTTCTTCTTCTTCTTCATTCTCTTCTTCTTCATCATCATCTTCTTCTTCTTCTTCTTCCTCCTGCTCTTCATATTCTCCTCCTTTTTCCTTTTTATATTCTTCTTCTACCACTTCTATTGCTTCTTATTCCTCCTCCTCTTCTACTTCTTCTTCTTCTTCTTTTTCTTCTTCTACTTCTTCTTCTTCTTCTTCTTCTTCTTCTTCTTCTACTTCTTCTCCTTCTTCTTCTTCTTCTTCTTCTTCTTTGTCTTCTTGGACTTTTTCTTCTTTTTCTTCTTCTTGTTCTTGTACTTCTTGTTCTTCTTCTTCTTCTTCTTCTTCTACTCTTTCTTCTACTTCTTCTCTTTCTTCATCTCCTTCTTCATATTCTTCTTCTTCTTCTTCTTCTTCTTCCCGCTTTGTCATTTTCTTCTTCTTCTTACAAATCTTCTTCTTTTTCTTCTTCTTCTTACCCTTCTTTTTCTTCTTCTTCCACTTCTTTTTATACTTTTTCTTTTGCTACTTATTCCTCTCGTTCCTCATCATCCTCTTCTTCATCTTCTTCTCCCTCTTATTCTTCTTCGCAAACTTCTTCTTTCCCCTCTGCTTCTTCTTCTCCTTCTTCTTCCTCTTCTTCTTCTTCTTTCTGTTGTTTCTCCTCCTCTTCTTCTTCTTCCATTTCTTCTTCCTCTTGTTCTACTTCTTCTTATATTTCTTCTTCTTCTCCTTCCTCTCTTTCTTCTTTCTTTTCTTCTTCTTCTTCTTCTTCTTCTTCTTCCTCTTATTCTTCTTCTTACCTTTCTTCTTCTTCTTCTTCTTCTTCTTCTTCTTCTTCTCCTTCTTCTTCTTCGTCGTCCTCCTGCTCCTCTTTTTCTCGATCTTCTTCTTGTTCTTCTTCTCTTTCTTCTTCCCATTTGCCATCTTCTACGTCTTCTTTTTCCTTAACCTCTTCTTCTTCTTCTTCTCTTTCTTCTTCTTCTTCTTCTTCTTCTTCTTCTTCTTTTTCTCTTTCTTCTTTTTCTTCTTCTTCTTCTTCTTCTACTATTACTACTACTACTACTACTTCTTCTCACTTCATCTTCTTATTCTTCCCCTTTTATTTCCTCTTATTCTTTTTTTTCTTCTTCTTCTTCTTCTTTTTCTTCTACTACTTCTTCTTCATCCTCTTATTCTTCTTCTTCTTATTCTTTTTCTTCTTCTTCCACTTTTTCTTCGTCTTTTTCTTCTTCTTCTTCTTCATCTTCTTTCCTCATCATCTTCTTCCTCGTCTTCTTCTTCTTATTTTTCTTCTTCTACTTTTTCTTCTTCTTGTTCATCTACTTCTTTTTCTTCTTCCCCTTCCTCTTCATCTTTTTCTTCTTCTTCTTCTTCCTATTCATCCTCTTCCTTTTCTTGCTCTTCTAAGTCTTTTTTTTTTCTTCTTCCTCTTGTTCTTCTACTTGTTCTACATCTACTTCTTGTTGTTCTTCTTCTTCTTCTTCTCTTACTTTTTCTTCATTTCTGCCTTCTTTTTTCACTTCTTCTTTCACTTCTTCATCTTCATCTTCATCTTCTTCTTCTTCTTCTTCATCATCTTCTTCTTCCTCTACTTCTTCTTCTTCCACTTCCTCTTCATCTTCCTCTTCCTCTTCCTCTTCATCTTCATCGTCTTCTTCTTCTTCTTCTTCT
>JAIUJO010003409.1:5000-12500 GCA_023846275.1 Vanilla planifolia | reverse complement strand
CTTCTTCCTCTTCTACTACTACTACTACTACTACTTCTTCTTCTCCTCATTCTTCTACTTCTTCTACTTTTTCTTCATGTTCTTCTTCTTCTTCTTCTTTTTCTACTTCTTCTTCTTTCACTTCTACATCTTCTTCTTCTTCTTCTTCTTCTTCTTCATCATCATCTTCTTCATCTTCTTCTTCTTCTTCTTCTTCTCCTTCTTCTTTTTCTTCTTCTTCTTCTTCTTCTTCTTCTTCTTCTTCTTCCTCTTCTTCTTCTTCTTCCTCTTCCTCTTCCTCTTCTTCCTCTTCTTCTTCTTTGTCTTCTTCTTCTTCTTCTTCTTCTTGCTCTTCTTCTTCTTCTTTTTCTTTCTCTTCTTCTTCTTCTTCTTCTTCTTCTTCTTCTTCTTCTTTTCTTCCTCTTCCTCTTCTTCTTCTTCTTCTTCTTCTTTTCTTCCTCTTTCTCTTACTCTTCTTCTTCCTCTTCCTCTTCTTCTTCTTCTTCTTCTTCTTCTTCTTCTTGTTATTCTTCATCTTCTTCTTCTTCTTCTTCTTCTTCTTCTTCATCTTCTTCTTCTTCTTCTTATTCTTCTTCTTCTTCTTCTTTTTCTTCCTCTTCTTCTTCCTCCTCCTCCTCCTCTTCTTCTTCCTCTTCTTTTCCCCACTTCTTCTTCTTCTCCATCTTCTTCTTCTTCTTCTTCTTCTTCATCGTCCTCTTTTTTTTCCTCTTTTCTTCTTCCTTTCAATCATCCTCTTCCCCTTCTTCTTCTTCCACTTCTTTCTCACCTTGCTCGTCTTCTTCTTCTTCTTCTTCCTCTCCTTCATCTTTATCTTCTTCTTCTTTCTCTTCTACTTCTTCTTCTTCTTCTTCTTCTTCTTTCTCACTTTCTTCTTCTTCTTCCCCTTCCTCTTCTTCTTCTTCTTCTTCTTCTTCTTGTTCTTTTTCTTCTTCTTCTCCTTCCACATCTTCTTTTTCTTTGATGTTTACTACTTCCTTTTGTTCTTCTTCTTCTTTTTCTTCTATTTCTTCTTCTTCTTCTTCAATTTCAACAACTTCTTCGTTGACTTCCTCATGTTTCTCTTGTTCCTCTTTCTCTTGTTCCCCTTCATCATATTTTTCTTCTTCTTATTCTTCATCTCTTCTTCTTCATCTTCTTCTTCTTCTTCTTCATGTTCTTAAATTTCTTCCTCTTCTTCTTCTTGTTCTTGTTCTTCTTCTTCTTCATCGTCATCAACTTCTTCTTCGTCATCTACTTCTTCTTCCTATTCTTCTTTCTCCTTTTTTTCATCTTTTTCTTCTTTTTTTTCTTTTTCTACCTCTTCTGATTCTTCCCCCTCAAGTTCCTCTTCTTTCTCTTCTTCGTCCTTTCTTTTTTTCTTCTTCTCCTCTTCTCCTTCTTTCTCTTCTTCTTTTTCTTATTCTTCTTCTTCTTGTTCCTCCTCTTCTTCTTCTTCTTCCTCTTTTCTTCTTCTTCTTCCACTTCTTCCCCTTCTTCCTCTTCTTCTTCTTCATCTTCTCCCTATCCTTCTTACTCTTCCTCATCTACCACTTCATCTTCTTCTCCATCTTCTTCTTCTTCTCTTCTCCCTCTTCTTTGACATCTTCATCATCATCATCGTCTCCTTCTTCTTCTTTTTCTAATTCTTTTCTTCATTGCTCTTCCTCTTCTTTTTCTTCTTTTTCTTCTTTTTCTTCCACTTCTGCTACTTCATTTTCCTCCTCTTGTTTCTCTTCTTCTTGTTCCCCTTCATCTTCCTCTTCTTCTTATTCTTCTTCTTCCTCATCTTCCTCTTCTTCTTGTCTTTCTTCTTCTTCTTCAACTTCTTTTTTATCTTCGATTTCTTCTTAATCATCCTATTCTCGTTCTTCCTCGACCTCATCAACTTCTTCTTCTTCTTCCTCAACTTATTTTTCTTCCTCATCTCTTATTCTTATTCTTGTTCCTCTCTTTTTTCTATCTCTTCTTCTTATTTTAATTCTTCTTCTTCTTCTTCTGTTCCTTCTTTTTCTTCTTCTTCTTCTTCTTCTTCTTTTAGTTCTTCTACTTTTTCCTCCTCTTATTCCTTATCTTCCTCTTCTTCTTCTTCCTCTTCTTCTTCTTCTTCTTCTTCCACTTCTTCTTCTTGCTTTTCTTCCTCTTCTTTTTCCTTAACTTCTTGTTTTTCTTCCTCTTCTTCCTCATCTTCATCATCTTCATCTTCTTCTTCTTCTTCGACTTCTTCCTCTTGTTCTTCTTCTTCCTCCCTTTACTTTTCTTCTTCTTCTTGTTCTACTTCTTCTCCAACTTCTTCTTCTTTTTCTTCTTCCCCTTCTTATTCTTCTTCTTCCTTTCCATCTTCTTCTTCTTCTTCTTCTTCTTCTTCTTCTTCTTTTTCTTTCTCTTCTTCTTCTTATTCCTCTTCTTCTTCCTCTCCTTCTTCTTCTTCTTCTTCTTCCTCTTCCTCTTTATATTCTTCCTTATCTTCTTTATTACTTCTTCTTCTTCTTTCTCTTTATCCATGTCTTTCTTAACATCTTCTTCTTCTTCTTCTTCTTCTTTATACTTCTTCTTTTTCTTCTTCTTCAACTTCTTCGTTCTATTTTTCATCTTCTCCTCCCTCTTCTTCTTCTTTAACTTCTTCTTGTGTTTTTACTTCTTTCTCCTCTTGTGTATCATCTTGTTGTGTTTCTTTTTCTTCTTCTTCTTGTGTATCTCCTACTTGTTTTCTTCTTCATAATATTCTTTTTCCACTTCCTCTTCTTCATCCTCCTCCTCCTATCTTCATCTTTCCCATCTTCCTCTACTTCTCCTTCTTCTTCATCTTCTTCTTCTTCTTTCTCTTCCTCTTCTTTTTCTTATTCTTCTACTTCTTTCTTATTTCCTTCTTGTTCTTCTTGCTTTTCTTCCTTAACTTCCTACTCTTTCTCCTTTTCTTCTTCTTTGTCTTCTTGTTCCTTCCTTCTTCTTCTTCTTCTTCTTCTCCTTCCTTTTTTTCCTCTTCCTCTTCTTCTTCTTCTTCTTCTTCTTCTTCTGCTTCTTCTTCTTCAGATTCCTCCTCCTCCTCCTCCTCCTCTTCTTCTTCTTCTTCTTCTAGTTCCTCTTCTTTATCTTCTTTTCCTGAACTTCTTCTTCCTCTTCATCATCTTCTTCTTCTTCCTCTACTTCTTCTTCTTCTTCTTCTTCTTCTTCCAACTACTACTTTTTCTTCTTCTTTGTCTTCTTCAGTTTCTTCATCTTCTCTTCTTCCCTGCTCTCGTCTTCTTCGTCTTCTTCTTTTCCTTCTTCTTCTTCTTCTTCTTCGTCTTTTATTTGCTCTTCATCTTCTTCTTCTTGTTCTTTTTTCTCTTCTTCTTCTTCTTCTTCTTCTTCTTTTTCTTCTTCTTTGTCTTCTACTTCTTCTTGATCTCTTCTTCTTCTTCTTCTTCGTCCTCCTCTTCTTCTGCTTCCAGTTCCACTTCGCCTTCTTCTTCCTCTTATTCTTCCTTTTCCTCTTTGTCTACTACTTCCTCTTCTCATCCTCTTCTTCTTCTTCATCATCTTTCTTCAACCACCCTTCTTCCTTTGCCCATCTTTTTTCTTCCTTCATCATTCTTTATTCTTTCCTCCTTCTATATTCCTACTTCTTCCATCTTCTTTCAACCATCTTCTTTCTTCTTTCTTCTTTCTTCTTACTTCTTTCTTCTTCTTCCTTCTACTTCTTCTTCTTCTTCCCTTCATCTTCTACTTCTTCTTTTTCCTCTCCTTCTTCTTCCTATTCTTCTTCTTCTTCTCTTTCTTCTTCTTCTTCTTCTCTTCTTATCATTCATCCTCTTCTTCTTCTTCTTCATACTTTTCTTCTTCTTCTTCGTCTTCTTCTTCTTCTCTACTTCTACTTCTTCTTTTTCTTCTTCCTCATCTTCTTCTTCATCTTCTTTTTCCTAAACTTCTTCTTCCTCTTCTTCTTTTTGTTCTTCTTCTTCTTCTTTTTCTTCTTCTTAATGTTCATCATCATCATCTTATTCTTCTTCTTCATCTTCATCTTCATCTTCTTCTTTTTCTTCTTCTTCGTCTTCTTCTGCTTCTTCTCTTTTTGCTACTTCTTTGTCTTCTTCTTCATTTTCGTCTTCTTTTCTTCCCCCTCTTCCTCTACTTCTTCTTCTTCGTCTTCTTCTTCTTCCTAATCATTTTCCTCTTCTTCTTCTTCTTCTTCTTCTTCTTCTGCTTTTTTGCTGTCTATTCTTCTTCTTCTTCTCTTCTTCTTCTTGTTCTTCTTCTACTTCTTCTTCTTCTTCTTCTTCTTCTTTTTCCACTTCTTCTTTGTCTTCTCCTTCTTACTCTTCTTCTTCTTGTGCTTCTTCCTCTTGTTCTTCTTCTTTCTCTTTTTATTCTTCATCTTGTTCTCTTTCTTCCCATTCTTCTTCTACTTCTTCTTTTCTTCTTCTTTCCTTACTTTTTCCTCCTCTTCTTTTTTTCAACTTCTTCTTCTTCCTTCTCTTCCTTTTATTGTTCTTTTCCTTCCTCTTCTTCTTCTTTATCGTCTTCCTCTTCTTCTTAATCCTTTCTTCTTCCTCATCTTCCTCATCTTCTTCTTCTACTTCTATCTCTTTTTCCTCCTCTTTCTCATCTTCTTCTTCTTCTTCTTCTTGTTTCTACTACTTCTTCTTCATCTTCTTCTTAATCTTTCTCTTCTTCTTCATCTCCTTCTCCTTCTTCTTCATCATCTTTTTCTTCTTCTTCTTCAACTTCCTTTTCTTCTACATCTTTTTCCTCTTCTTCTTCTTTTTCTACAATCTCTTCTTCATCCTCCTCCTCTTCCTCATCTTCCTATTCTTCTTATTCCTCTTCTTCTCCTCATTCTTCATCTTCTTATTCTTTCTCTTCCACTCGTTCTACTTATTCCTCTACTTCTTCCTCTTCCTCTTCTTGTTCTTCTTCCACTTCTTCCTCATCTTTCTCTTCCTCTTCTTTTTATTCTCCTCCCATTTCTCTTCTTTATTCTCATCTTCTTATTCTCCTTTTTCTTGTTATTCCTTCTCCTCATCATAATCTTCTTAATCTTCTTCTTCTTCTTCTTGTGTTTCCTCTTCTTCTTCTTCTTCTTCTTCTTCTTCTTTTACCTCTTCTTCTTCCTCCTCTTCTTCTCCTTCTTCTTCTTCTACTTCTTCTTCTTCCTTTTCTTCTTCTAGTCTTCTTCTTCTTCTTCATTTTTCTCATCTTTCTCTTCCTCTTTTCTTCTTCTTGTTCGTCTTCTTCTTCCTCTTTGTCTTCTTCTTCTTCTTCTACTACTACTACTTCTTGTTCTACATTATCTTCTCCTTCTTCTTCTTCTTCTTCCTCTTCTCTTTTTCCCTTCTTTGTCTTCTTCTTCTTCTTCTTCTTGCTCTTCTTCTTCTTCTTCTTCTGTTTCCTCTTCCTCTGCTTTTTCTTCTTGTTCTTCTTTTTCTTCTACTTCTTCTTCTTCTCTTCATCTTCTTTTTCTTCTTCTTCTACTTCTTTTCCCTTATCTTCCTACTCTTCTCATGATTCCTTTGCTTCTTCTTCTTTTTCTTCTTTATCTTCTTATTCTTTTTCTTCGTCTTCTTTTTCCTCTTCTTCTTCCACTTCTTCTTCATCTTTCTCTTCCTCTTCCTTTTCTTCATCTTCTTCTTCTTCTTCTTCTTCTTCTTCTTTCTTCCTTCTTCCATCTTCCTTCTTTTATAATCCTTCTTATTTCTTCCTTCTTCCTTCTTCTTTCTTCCTATTGCCTTCCTATTTCTTTCTTCTTCCATCTTCTTTTATCCTTCTTCTTTCTACTTTCTTCATTCTTCCATCTCTTTCTTTTTATTCTTCTTCCTCTTCTTCTCCTTTTACTTGTTCTTCATCTTCCTCATCATCTTCTTCTTCTTCTTCCTCCTCTTCCTCCACTTCTTCTTCTTCTTCTTTTTCTTCTTCCATTCTTGCTTTTTTCCTCTTCTTCTTTTATTCCACTTCTTCTTCTTCCACTACCTCCTCCTTCTATTCCTCATCTTCCACTTCTTCTGCTTACTCTTCCTATTCTTTTTCTTCCTCTTCTTTTTCTTTCTCTTCTTCCTCTTCTTCTTATTCCTCATCTTCTTCTTATTCTCCTTCCTCTTCTTCTTCTTCTTCTTTTTTCTTCTTCCTGTCCTTCCTTTTTTTCTACTTCTTCTTATTGTTCTTCCTCTTCGTCTTCCTCTACTTCATCGTCATCATCTTCTTCTTCTTTCTCTTCTTTTTCTTCTTCTTCTTTCTCTTCTTTTTCTTCTTCTTCTTCTCCTTCTTCTTTTTCTTCTTCGTCTTTTTCTTCTTCTTCATCTTCTTCTTCTTCTTCTTCTTCTACAACTTTTGCTACTTTTTCTTCATCATCTTCTTCTTATTCCTGTTCTTCTCCTTCTTTTTCTCTTCTTATTCTTTCTCTTCATCTTCTTCTTCTTATTCTTCTACTTCTTCTTCTTCTTCTTCTTGTTCTTCTTGCACTTCTACCTCATCTTCCTCTCATTTTTCATCTTCTTCTTCCTCTTCTTCTTCCTCTTCTTCTTCTTCTTCCTCCTCTTTCTCTTCTTCTTCTTCGTCTTCCTCTTCTACTTCTTCTTGTTCTTCCTCTTTTTCTTATTCTAATTCTTCAACTTTTTCCCATCTTCTTCTTCTTCTACTACTTCTTCCTGTTCTTCATGTTCTTCTTTTTCTTCTTGTTCTTCTTCGTCCTCTTCCTTTTCTTCTCCTTATTCTTCCTTTCCTCTTCCTCCTCCACTCTTCTTCTTCTTCTCCTTCTTCATTTTGTTCTTGCTTACTTCTTTTTCTTCTTCTTCTTTTTCCTAATTTTTTCCTTCCTATTTTTCTTCTTCTACGTCTTCTTCTTCCTCTGTCCTCTTCTTCATCATCATCATCTTATTCTTCTAATTCTTCTTTTTTTCTTTTTCTTCTTCTTCTACTACTACTACTACTAGTACTAGAACTACTGCTTCTTCATCATCATCATCATCATCATCATCATCTTGTTCTTCTTCTTCTTCATCTCTTCTTCCCCTTCTTCATCTTCTCATCATCTTCAACATCTTCATCTTCCTCTTCATCATCTTCTATTTCCTATTCTTCTTCTCTTTCTTCTTCTTCTTCTTCTTCTTCTTCTTATTTGTCTACTACTTCTCCTTCTTCTCTTCTTCTTCTTCTTCCACTTGTTCTCCTTTATCTTCTTCTGATTCCTCTGATTCTTCTTCTTCTTCATCTTCTTTTCTTCTTCTTTTTCCTCTTCTTCTTCTTTGTCTTCTTCTTTATGTTCTTCTTCTTCTTCCACTTCCACTTTGCCTTCTTCTTCCTCAACTTTTTTGCTTTTCTCTTCCTCCTCCTTTCTTCGTTTTCTTCTTCTTCTTCTTCTTCTTTCTTCTATCTTCCATCTTCCTTCTTCTATCATCCTTCTTATTTCTCCCTTCTTCCTTCTTCTATCTTCTTACTTCCTGCTGTCTTCCTCTTTCTTCCTTCTTCCATCTTCTTTCTTCCCTCTTCTTTCTTCATTCTTCTTTCTCCCTCTTTTTTCTTCATCATCATCATCATCTTCTTCTTTTT
>JAIUJO010002351.1:22500-32500 GCA_023846275.1 Vanilla planifolia | reverse complement strand
GAAGAAGAAGAAGAAGAAGTAGAAGATGATAAAGAAGGAGAAAAAGAGGACGATGATGAAGAAGAAGAAGACGAAGTAGAGGAAGAATAAGAAGGAGAGGAAGAAGTGGAAGAAGAGGAAGAAGTAAAAGAAGAAGTAGTAGAAGAAGAAGAAAAATAAGATGAAGAAAAAGAGAAAGGAGAGGAAGAAGAGGAAGAAGACGAAGAAATGGAAGAAGGAGGAGAAGAAGAAGAATAAGAAGTATAAAAAGAAGAAGAACAAGCAAAAGAAGAAGAAGAAGAAGAGGAAGGTAAAGAAGAAGAGGATGAAGAAAAAGAAGTAGAAGAAAGATGAAGAAGAAGAAGAAGAAGAAGAAGCATTAGAAGAAGAAGAAGAAGAAGAAGCAGTAAAAGAAGAAGAAGAAGAAGAAGAGGAAGAAGTGGATGAAGAAGAAGAAGAAGAAGAACAAAAAGAAGGAGAAGAAGGAGAAGAAGAAGAAGAAGAAGAAGAATAAGAAGAAGTAGAGGAAGAAGAGGAGGAAAAAGAAGAAGAGAAAGAAGTGCAATAAAAGGAAGAAGAAGAAGAAGAAGAAGAAGAAGAAGAAGAAGAAGAAGAAGATGATGATGATGATGATGATGATGAAATAGAAGAAGAAGAAGAAGAAAAAGGAGTAGAAGTAGGAGAAGAAGAAGCAGAAGGAGGAGTAGTAGAAGAAGGAGAAGAAGAAGTAAAAAGAGAAGGAGAAGAAGGAGAAGGAGAGGAAGAGGAAGAAAAAGGAAAGGATGAAGGAGAAGAACAAGGAAAAGTAGAAGGAGAGGCAAAAGAAGAAGTACAAGAAGGAGAAGAAGAAGGAGAAGAAGAAGAAAAAGAAGAAGAAGAAGAACAAGAATAAGAAGAAGAAGGAGAAGAAGAAGATGAAGAGGAAGAAAAAGAGGAAGACGAAGGCAAAGACGAAGAAGTTGAACAAAAAGAAGAAGAAGATAACGAAGAAGAACAAGAAGAAGGAGAAGAAGACGATAAAGAAGAAGAAGAAGAAGAAGAAGAAAAAGGTGAAGAAGATGAAGAAGAAAAAGAAGAAGAAAACAAAGAGAAGAAGAAGAAGAAGATGAAGGAGATGATGATGAAGAAGAAGAAGAAAAAGAAGTAGAAGAAGAAGAAGAAGATGAAGAAGAAGAAGAAGAAGAAGAAGAACAAGAAGAAGAATAAGGAGAAGGAGAAGAAGAAGAAGAAGAAGAAGAAGAAGAAGAAGAAGAAGAAGAAGAAGAAGCTGAAGAAGAAGTAGAAGATGAAGGAGGAGGCAAAGAAGTCAAAGAAGGAGAAGAAGAAGAAGAGGAAGAAGAGGAAGAAGCAGAGGAAGAAGAAGAAGAAGGAGATTAATACGAAGAAGAAGAAGAAGCGGAAGAGAAAGAGGAATAAGAAGAAAAAGAAGAAGATGATGAAGAAGAAGAAGAATAAGGAGTAGTAGAGGAAGAAGAAGAAGAGCAAGAAGATGAAGTAGGAAGAAGAAGAAAACGAAGTAGTATAAGAAGAAGAGGAAGAAGAAGATCAAGTTGATGATGATGAAGATGAAGAAGAACAAGAATAACTAGAAGAAGAAGAAGAAGAAGAGAAAGAAGAAGAAGAAGAAGAGAAGAAGAAGAAAAAGAAGAAAAAGAAGAAAAGAAGAAGATGAAGAGGAAGAAGTGTAAGAAGAGGAAGAAGAAATAGTAAAAGAAGAATACAAAGATGAAGGAGGGGGAGAAAAAGAAATAGAGGAAGAAGAAGAAGAAGAAGAAAAAGAGAAAGAGGAAGAAGAAGAAGAAGAAGAAGATGGAAGAAGAAGAAAGGAAAGAAGAAGAAGAAGAAGAAGAAGATGAAAAGGAGGAAGAAGAAGAAGAATAAGTAGAAGTAGAAGAAAAAGAAAAAGAAGAAGAAGAAGAACAAGAACAAGAACAAGAAGAAAAGGAAGGAGAAGAAGAAGAAGAAGAAGAAGAAGAAGAAGAAGAAAATAAAGAAGAAGAAGAAGTAGAAGAAGAGGAAGAAGGAGAAGAAGATGAAACAAATGAAGAAGAAGAAGAAGAAGAAGAAAGAGTAGAAGAAAAAGGAGTAGTTCAAGAAGAAGAAGAAAAAGAAGTAGTAGAAGAAGAAGAGGAAGAATAGAAAGAAGATGAAGAATTAAAAGAAGAAGAGGAAGAAGAAGAAGAATAGGATGAAGGAGAAGAAGTATAAGAAGAAGAAGAAGAAGAAGATGGAGAAAAAGAAGAAGAGGAAGAAGAGGAAGAAGAGGAAGAACTAGAAGAAACATAAGAAGAAGTGGAAGAAAAGTAAGAGGAAGATGAAGAAGAAGAGGAGGAAGAAGAAGGGGAAGAAGAAGAAGAAGATGATGATGAAGAAGAAGAGGAAGAAGAAGAAGAAGGGAGAAGAAGAAGCAGAAGAGGAAGAAGATGATGAATAATTTGAAGAAAAATAAGAATAAGTAGAAGAAAAGAGAAAGAGGAAGAAGAAGAAGAAGTAAATGAAGAAGAGGAAAAAGAGGAAGAACAAGAAAAGAAGAAGAAGAAGAGGAAGATGTGGAATAAAAGAAAGTAGTAAAAGAAGAAGAAGAAGGAGGATGAAAAGAAAAGAAGAAGAGGAGCAAGAAGAAGAACAAGAAGAAGAAGAACAGGAAGTGGAAGGAGGAAAAGAAGAAGAGGAAGAAGAAGAAGGAGAGGAAGTCGAAGAGGAAGAAGAAGAAGAAGACGAAGTCAAAGATGAGGAAGAAATAGAAGAAGAAGATGACGAAAAAGAAGGAGGAGAAGAAGAAGAAGAAGAAGAAGAAGAAGAAGAAGAAGACAAGAGAAGACGAACAAGTAGAAGAAGAAGATGATGATGATGAAGTAGAAGAAGAAGAAGAAGAAGAATAAGAAGTAGAAGAAGAAGAAGAAGAAGAAGAAGAAGAAGACGAAGAAGAAGGAGAAGATGAAGAAGAAGAAGAAGAGGAAGAAGAAGAAGGAGTCGAAGAAGAAGAAGAAGAAGAAGAAGAACAAGAAGAAGAAGGAGAAGGGAGAAGAAGAAGAAGAAGATGGAGGAGGAGAAGAAGTAAAAGAAGAAGAATAATAAGAAGATGAAGAAGAAGAAGTAGAAGTAGAAGAGGAAGAAGAAGAAGATGATGATGATGATGATGATGCAGAAGAAGAAGAAGAAGAAGAAGAAGAAGAAGAAGATTATGTTGACGAAGAAGGAGAAGAAGATGAAGAAGATGTTGAATGTGAAGAAGAATAAGAATAATTAGTAGAAGTATAAGGAAGAAGAAGTAGAAGAAAAGGAAGAAGAAGCGGAAAAGAAGAAGAAGAAAGGAAGATGTGGAAGAAGAGGGAGAAGAAGAAGAAGAAATAGAAGAAGAAGAAGGAGAAGAAAAACAAGAAGAGGAAGAAGAAGAAGAAGAAGAGTAGGAGGAGGAGGAGCAGAAAGAAGAAGAAGAAGATGAAAAGGAAGAAGAAGAAGTAGACGAACAGAAGAGGAAGAAGAACAAGAAGAAGAAGACGAAGGAGAAGACGAAGAAGATGAACAAAAAGAAGAAGATCACTAAGAAAAAGAAGAAGAAGAAGGAGAAGAAGAAGACAAAGAAGAAGAAGAAAAAAAAGAAGAAGAAAAAGAAAAAGAAGAAGAAGAAGAACTAGAGGACAAAGAAAAAGAAGAGGAAGAAGAAGAAGAAGAAGAAGAAGACAAAGAGAAGAAGAATAAGAAGTAAAAGAAGGAGATGTAGAAGTAGAAGAAGAAGAAGAAGATGATGATGATGATGAAGAATAAGAAGCAGTAGAAGTAAGAGAAGACGAAGAAAGAGAAGGAGAAGAAGAAGAAGAAGTTGAAGGAGACGAAGAAGAAGGAGAAGATGAAGATGAAGAAGAAGGATGAGGAGAAGAAGAAGAAGAAGATGGAGAAGAAGAAGAAGAAAAAGAAGGAGAAGAAGTTAAATAACAAGACGAATAAGAAGAAGAAGAAGAAGAAGAAGAAGAAGGATAGGAAGTAGTAGAGGAAGAAGAAGAAGAGGGAAGAAGAAGAAGAAGGAGATGAAGAAGAAGAGGAGAAGAAGTAGTGGAAGAAGAAGTAGAAGAAGAAGTGGAGAAGAAGAAGATGATGACGATGAACAAAAAGTAGAGGAAGAAGATTACGATGCAGAAGAATAAGAAGAAAATGAAGAAGAAGAAGATGAAGATGAAGATGAAGAAGAACAAGAATAAGTAGAAAAAGAAGGAGAAGAAGAAGAAGAGAAAGAAAAAGAAAAAGAAAAAGAAGAAAAGAAAAGAAGTAGAAGAAGAGGAAGAAGTGTAAGAAGAGGAAGAAGAAGTAAAAGAAGAATAAGAACAAGAGAGAAGAATGAGGGGGGAGAAAAAGAAGTAGAGGAAGAAGAAGAAGAAGAGGAGGAGGAGGAAGAAGAAGAAGAAGAAGAGGAAGAAGAAGAAGAAGTCGAAGAAGAAGAAGAAAAAGAAGAAGAAAAAGAGGAAGAAGAAGAAGAAGAAGATGATAAAGAGGAAGAAGAAGAAGAAGAAGATGAAGAAGAAGAGGAAGAACTAGAAGAAAAGGAAGGAGAAGAAGAAAATGAAGAAGAAGAAGAAGAAGTAGAAGAAGAGGAAGAAGGAGAAGAAGAAGAAGTAAATGAAGAAGAAGAAGTAGTAGAAGAAGAAGAAGAAGGAGTAGAAGCATCTTTTTTGAGATTGGGTGATGGGCAAAGAAGAAGAAGAAGAATAAGAAGAAAAAAAAGAAGATGAAAAGAAGAAAAATAAGAAGACAAAGAAGAAGAAGAAGAAAATGAAGAAGAAGGGAGAAGAAAAATAAGAAGAAAAAAGAAGAAGAAAACAAAGAAGAACAATAAGAATAAGAAGTTGAAGTAGAAGAAGAAGAAGAAGAAGAATAAGAAGAAGAAGAAGAGGAAGAAGAAGATGAAGTTGAAGATGTAGAAGAAGTAGGAAGAAGAAGAAGAAGAAGAATAAGAAATAGAAGGGGAAGAAGAAAAAGCAGAGGAAGAAGAAGAAGAAGAAGAGGAGGAGGAAGAAGAAGAAGAAGAAGAACTAGTAGTAGAAGAAGAAGAATAAGAAGAGGAAGCTGATGAAGAAGAAGAAGAAGAAGATGAAGTAGAAGAGGAAGATGAAGAAGAAGAAGGAGAAGGAGAAGAAGAAGTCGAAGAAGAAGAATAAGATGAGGAAGAAGAAGAAAAAGAAGAAGAAGAAGAAAAGAAGTGGTAGAAGAAGAAGAGGAAGGAGAAGAAAGAGAAGAATAAAAAGGAGGAGAAGAAGAAGAAGAAGAAGAAGAAGAAGAAGAAGAAGAAGGAGAAGAAAAAGAAGAGGAAGAAGAAGAAGAAGAAGAAGAAGAAGTGGAAGAAGAAGAAGTAGAAGAAGAAGAAGAAGGTGTAGAAGAAGTTGAAGAAGATGAAGAAGAAGAAGTGGAAGAAGAATAAGAAGAAAAGGAAGAAGAAGAAGAAGAAGAAGAATAAGATGTAGAAGAAGAAGATGATGAAGAGTAACAATTAGAATAAGAGAAGAAGAAGAAGATGATCATGATGATAAAAAAGCGGAGGAAGAAGAAGAAAGAGAAGAAGAAGAAGAAGAAGAAGAGGAAGTAGAAGAAGTAGAAGAATTAGATGAAGAAGAAGAAAAAGAAGAAGAAGAAGAATTAGATGTAGTAGTCATAGAAGAAGAAGAAGTAGAAGAGCAAGATAGAGGAGATGGAGAAGAAGAAGAAGAAGAAGAAGAAGAAGCCGAAGAAGAAGAAGAAGAAGAAGAAGAGAAAGAAGAAAAAGAAGAAGATGATGATGATGATAATGATGATAATAAAGATGAAGAAGAAGAAGAAGAAGTAGTAGTAGAAGAAGAAGAAGAAGAAAAAGAAGAAGAAGAAGAAGAAGAAAAAGAAGAAGAAGAAGAAGAAGAAAAAGAAGAAGAAGATAAAGATGAAGAAGAAGAATAGGAAGAAGAAGAAGAAGAAGAAGAAGAGGAAGAAGAAGAAAAGGAAGAAGAAAAAGAAGAGGAAGAAAAAGAAGAAGAAGAGGAAGAAGAAGAAGAAGAAGACGATAGGAGGAAGAAGAAGAAGATGAGGAAGAAGAAGAAGAAGAAAAGGAAGAAGAAGAAGAGGGTGTTGATGAAGATGAAGGAGAAGAATAAGAAGAAGATAATGATTTTGATGAAGAAGTAGATAAAGAAGAAGATGATGTAGAAGAAGAAGAACAGGAAGAATAAGAAGAAAAAGATAAAGAAGAAGTAGAAGAAGAAGAAGAAGAAGAAGTAGTAGAAGGAGAGGAAGGAGGAGGAGAAGAAGAAGTAGTAGAAGAAGAGGAAGAAGAAGAAGAAGAAGAGGAAGCCAAAGATGAAGAAGACATAGAAGAAGAAGAAGAAGAGGAAGAAGAGGTAGAAGAGGAAGAAGAAGAAGGAGAAGAACAAGAATGACAAGAAGAAGAAGAAGAAGAGGAAGAAGTCGAAGAAGGAGAAGAAGGAGAAGAATAAGAAGGAGAAGGGGAAGAAGAGGATGAAAGAGAAGACGAAGAAGAAGAAATAATAGAACAAGAAGTTGATGATGAAGAAGAAGAAGAAGAAAAAGAAGAGATAGAATTAGACAAAGAAGAAGCAAAAGAAGAAGAATTTTGAAAGGCAGAAGAAGAAAAAAAGAAGATAACGAGGAAGAAGAAGAAGAAGGAGGAGAAGAAAAAAAAGTAAAAGCAGAAGAAGAATAAGAAGAAGAAATGAATAGGAAGAAGTAGAAGAAGAAGAAGAGGAAGAAGAAGAAGAAGAAGAAGAAGATGATGATGATGAAGATGAAGCAAAGGAAGAAGAAGAAGTAGATGAAGAAGAAGAAGAAGAAGAAGAAGATGAAGAAGAAGAAGATGAAGAAGAAGAAGAAGAAGAGGAATAAGAAGAAGAAGAAGAAGAAGAGGAGGAAGAAGAAGAAGGACTAGAAGAAGAAGAAGATGATGATGATGATGATGAAGAAGTAGAGGAACAAGAAGAAGAAGAATAAAAGGTGGAAGAAGATGAGTTAGATGTAGAAGAAGAAGATGAAGAAAGGGAAAAAGAATAAGAAGAATAACAAGTCGAAGATGAAGAAGAAGAAAATGAAGAAGTAGAAACAGAAGAAAAAGAAGAAGAAGAGGAAGGCAAAGAAGAAGAAGAAGAAGCTGAAGGGGAAGAAGAAGAAGAAGAAGAAGAAGGGGTAGAAGAAGAAGAAAAAGAAGGGACAGAAGAAGAAGAAGAAGAAGAAGAAGAAGAAGTGGGAGAGGAAGAAGAAGTAGAATGAGAAGGGGAAAAAGAAGAACACATCAAAGAAGAAGAAGTAGAAGAAGGTGGTGTAGAAAAAGATGGAGGAGGAGAAGAAGTAGAAGAAGAATAAGAAGACAAAGTCAAAGAAGGAGGTGATGAAGAAGAAGAAAAAGAAGAAGAAGAAGAAGAAGAAGAAGACAAAGGGAAGAGGAAGTAAAAGAAGAAGTAGATGAAGTAAAAGAAACCAAAGAAGAAAAAGAGAAGAAGAAGAAGAAGAAGAAGAAGAAGAAAAAGATGAAGAAGAAGTAGAAGAAGAAGAAGAAGAGGAAGAAGAAGAAGGAGAAGAAGAAGAAAAATAAGAAGAAGTTGAAGAGAAAGAAGAAGAAGAAGAAGAAGAAGAAGAAGAAGAGGTTAGACAAGTAGAAGAAGAAGAAAAAGAGGAAGCAAAAGATGATGAAGATGAAGAAGAAGTAGAAGAAGAAGAAGAAAAAGAAGTGGTAGAGAAGAAGAAGAAGAAGAAGTTGAAGAAGAAGAGGAGGAAGAAGAAGAAGAAGAAGTTGAAGAGGAAATGAAGAAAGAAGAAGAAGAAGAAGAAGAAGAAGAATTAGATGTAGAAGAAGAAGAATAAGAACAGTAATAATAATAATAATAGCAATAAGAAGAAGAAAAGGAAGAAGAAGTTGAAGAAGAAAAAGAAGATGAAGAAGAGGGAGAAGAAGAAGAGAAAGAAGAAGAAGAACAAGAAGAAGAAGAACTAGAAGAAGAAGAAGAAGATGAAGTTGTAGAAGAACAAAAACAAGTGGAAGAAGAAGAGGAAAAAGAAGAAGAAAAAGATGTTGATGTTGAAGAAATAGAAGTAGAAGAAGAAGAAGTAGAAGAAGAAGAAGATGATGATGATGATGAAGATGAAGGAGAAGAAGAAGACGAAAGAAGAAGAAGAAGAAGACTAAAAGGAAGAGGAAGAAGAAGAAGAAGAAAAAGAAGAAGAATAAGAAGAAGAAGATGAAGAAAAAGAAGAACAAATAGAAGTAGAAGAAGAAGATGGGGAAGAAGAATAAGAAGAAGAACTAGATGAAGAAGAAGAAGACAAAGTAGAAGAAGAAGAAGAGGTGGAAGAACAAGAAGAAAAATAGGAAGAAGAAGTAGATGAAGAAGAAGAAGACATAGAAGAAGAAGAACAAGAACAAGAAGATGAAGAAGTAGAAGAAAAAGAAGAAGAAGAAGAGGAAGAAGAAGAAGTAGATTATAAAGAAAAGAATAAAAATAATAATAATAACAATATTAATAATAATAATAAGAAGAAGTGGGTGAAGAAGAAAAAGAAGAAGGGGAAGAAGAAGAAGAAGAAGAAGAAGAAAAAGAGGAAGTAGAAGAAGAAAAGAAAAAGAAGTAGAAGTAGTTGAATTAGAAGTGGAGGAAGAAGATAACAAAGAAGATAATGAAGAAGAAGAAGGAGAAAAAGAAGAGGTAAAGGAAGAGGAATGAGAAGAAGAAAAGTGGAAGAAGAAGAATAAGTAGATAAAGAAGATGATGAAGAAGAAGAACAAGAAGAAGAAGAAGAAGAAGAAGAAGAATAGGAGGAAGATGAAGAAGAAGAAGTAGAGGAAAAAAATTAAAAAGAAGAGGAGAAGGAGGTGGAAGAAGAAGAAGATGATGATAAAGAAGAAGAAGAAGAAGAAGAAGAGGAAGAGGAGGAAGAAAAAGAAGAAGAAGAACAAGAAGCGGAAGAAAAAATAGAAGGGGAAGAAGAACAGGAAGAAGAAGAAGATGATGATGATGAAGAAGAAGTTGTAGAAGAACAAGAAAAGGAGGAGGAAGAAGAAGAAGTAGAAGAACAAGAAGAAGTAGAACACAAAAGAAGACGAAGAAGAAAAAGAAGAAAAAGAAGAAGTAGAGGAAAATGATGAAGAAGAAAAGTAAAAATAATAATAATAATAAGAAAAAGAAGAGGAAGTAGAAGAACAACAAGAAGAAGCAGGTAAAGAAGAAATAGAAGAAGGGGAAGAAGAAGAAGCAGAAGAAGAAGAAGAAGAAGAAGAAGAAAAAGAAATAGATGAAGACGAAAAACAAGTAGAAGAAGAAAAAGAAGAAGATGAAGAAGAACTAGAATTTCAAGAAGAAGATGAAGGATAAGAAAAAGAAGGAGATAAAGAAGAAGAAGAAGGAGAAGAAGAAGAGGAAGAAGAGGAAAAGGAAGAGGAATAAGTAGAAGTAAAAGTGGAAGAAGAAAAAGAATAGGAAGAAGAAGAAGAAGAAGAAGAATAAGAAGATGAAGAAGAAGAAGAAGATGAAGAAGAGGAGGAGGAAGAAGAAGAACAAGAAGAAGAAGAAGAGGAAGAAGGTAATATAAGAAGAAGAAGATGAAGAAGAAGATGATGATGATGAAGTAGAAGATGAAAGAGGAAGAAGAAGAAGAAGAGGAAGGGAAGAAGAAGAAGAAGATGAAGAAGAAGGCTGATAAGGAGTAGTAGTGAAAGAAGAAGAAAAAGAAGAAGTAAAAGAAGAGGAAGAAGAAGAAGAAGAAGAAAGAGAAGAAGAAGAAGAAGAAGAAGAAGAAGAAGAAGAAGAAAAAGATTAAGAAGAAGAAGAAGAAGAAGAAAGAAGAAGAAGAAGAAAGAAGAGGTCAAAGAAGAAGATGATGTAGAAAATGAAGCAGAAGGAAATAAAGAAGAAGAAGTAATAGAAGAAGAAAAAGTAGTAGTAGTAGTAGCAGAAGAAGAAAAACAAGAAGAAGAAGAAGAAGAGCAAGAAGAAGAAGAAGAAGAAGAAGAAGACAAAGATGAAGAAGAAGCAAAGGAAAAAGAAGAAGAGGAGGA
>JAIUJO010002351.1:17500-20000 GCA_023846275.1 Vanilla planifolia | reverse complement strand
AGAATAAGAAGAAGAAAAAGATGATGAAGAAGAAGAAGAAGAAGAAGAAAAGTTGAAGAGGAAGAACAAGAAGAAGAGGAAGAAGAAGATGATGATCATGAAGAAGAAGGAGGAGGAGGAGGAGTTGAAGAAGAAAAAGAATAAGAAGAAGAAAAAGAAGAAGTCAATGTAGACGATGAAGAAGAAGAAGAAAAATAAGTAGTTGAAGAAGAAGAAGATGATGATGATGATGGTGAAGAAGTAGAAGAAGAAGAAGAGAGAGAAGAAG
Organism: Vanilla planifolia; assembly: GCA_023846275.1. Classification (NCBI taxonomy): domain Eukaryota; kingdom Viridiplantae; phylum Streptophyta; class Magnoliopsida; order Asparagales; family Orchidaceae; genus Vanilla; species Vanilla planifolia. The sequence goes on along the minus strand of JAIUJO010002351.1, from coordinate 19,732 downwards.
AAGACAAGGATGAAGAAGGAGAAGAAGTAGAAGATGAAGAAGAGGAAGATGATGAAGAAGAAGATAAAAATGAAGAAGAAGAAGAAGAACAAAGCCATGGAAGGAGAAGAAGATGTAGATAAAAGTGAAGAAAAAGAAGTAAAAGTAAGAGAACAAGAAAAGAAGAAGGAGAAAAAGTCGAAGAAGATGATGATGAAGAAGAAGAAGAAGCACAAGAAGAAGAAGAAGAAGAAAAAGAAGAAGCAATGACTAAGGGAAAGAAGAAGAAGAAGAAGAGGAAGAAGAAGAGTAAGAGAAAGAAAAAGTGGAAAAGGAGAAGAAGAAGAATAACAAGGAGAAGCAAAAGAAGAAGAAGAAGAGGAAGAAGCAAAAAAAGAAGAAGATGATGAAAAAGTGGAAGAAGTAGAAGAAGAAGAAGAAGAAGAGGTAGAAAAAATTGAAGAACTAGAAGAAGAAGAAGAAGAAGTAGACCAAAAAGACAAAGAGGAAGAAGAAGAAGAAAAACAAGTAGGTAAAGAAGAAAAGAAAAAGAAGAAGATTAAGAAGAAGAAGAAGAAGAAGAAGAAGAATAGGAGGAATTAAAAGAAGAAGGAGAAGAAGAAGAAGAAGATGAAGAAGAAAAATAAAAGAAGTAAAAAGAAGAAGAAGAAGGAGAAGAAGAAGAAGAAAAAGAAGGAGAAGAAGAAAAAGAAGAAGAAGAGGAGAAAGAAGAACGAAAAGAAGAAGATGAAGAAGATGAAGAAGAAGAAGAAGAAGAAGAAGAAGAAGAAGAAGAAGGTGATGTAGAAGAAGAAGAGGAAGGAGAAGAAGAAGAAGAAGAAGAAGAAGAAGAAGAAGAAAAAAAAAAAAAGAAGAAGAGGAAGAAAATGAAGAAGGAAAAGAAGAAAAAGAAGAAGTAGAAGAAGAAGAAGAAGAAGAAGAAGAAGAAGAGGAAGAAGAAGAAGAAGAAAAAGAAGAAATAGAAGTTGAAGAAGAAGAAGAAGAAAAAAAAGAAGAAGATGAAGAAGAAGAGGACAAAGAAGGAGAAGAAGAAGAAGAAGAAGTACAAGTAGTAGTAGTAGTAGTAGTCATAGTTTAAGAAGAGCCAGAAGAAGAAGTTGAAGAAGAAGACGAGGAAGAAGAAGTGGTAGAAGAAGAAGGAGATGAACAAATAGAACTAAAAGAAGTAGAAGAAGGAGAAGAAGAAGAAGAACAACAACAACAACAACAAGAAGTAGAAGAAGAAAAAGAAGAAAAAGAAGAAGAAGAAGATGATGAAGATAATGAAGATATAGAAGAAGAACAACAAGAATAAGAAAAACAAGAAGAAGAAGAAGTAGTAGTAGTAATAGTAGAAGAAGAAGAAGAAGAAGAAGAAGAAGAAGTATAAGTAAAAATTGAAGAAAAAGAAAAAGAAAAAGAAGAAGAAGAAGACAGAGAAAGAAGATGAAGAAGATGGAGAAAGAAGATGAAGAAGGAAAAGAAGTAGTAGTAAAAGAAGAAGAACTTGTTGAAAAGATGAAGAAGTAGAAGAAGAAGAGGAAGTAGAAGAAGAAGATGAAAAAGAAGAAAAAGAAGAAGTAGAAGTAGAAGATGTAGAAGAAAAAGATATAGAAGAAGAAGGAGAAGAAGGAGAAGAAGAAGAAGAGCAAGAGGAAGAGCAAGAAGAAGAAGAGGAAGAAGAAAAAGAGGAGGAAGAAGAAGATGATGAAGACGAAGATGATGTTAAGAAGAAGAAGTAGAGGAAGAATCAGAAGATGAAGATGAATAAGAAGAAGAAGAAGAAGAAGATGATGATGAAGAAAAAGAAGAAGAAGAAGGAGAAGAAGACGAAGAAGAAGAAGAAGAAGAAGACGAGCAAGAAGAAGAAGAAGAATAATTGTCAGAATAAGAAGAAGACAAAGTTGAAGAAGAAGGAGAAGAAGAAAAATAGGAAGACAAAGAGGTAGAAGAAAAAGAAGCTGAACAAGTAGAAAAAGAAGAAGTAAGATAAGAAGAAGTAGAATAAGAAGTAGTAGTAAAAGAAGAATAATAAGAAAAAGAAGAAGAAGAAGAAGAAAAAGAAGAAGATGAAGAAGAAAAAGAAGGAGAATTGTAAGAAGTAGAAGCAGATAAAGAAGAAAAAGAAGAAGAAGAAGAAGAATAAGAAATGGAGGACGAGTAGGAAGTTGAAGAAGGAGAGCAAGAGAAATAAGAACAAGAAGAAGAAGAAGAAGAAGGAGAAGAAGAAGAAGAAGAAGAAGAAGGAGAAGA
>JAIUJO010002351.1:7500-10000 GCA_023846275.1 Vanilla planifolia | reverse complement strand
TAGTACAGGAAGAAGAAGAAAATGAAGAAGAAAAAGAAGAAGGAGAAGAAAAAGAATAAGTAGTAGAAGAAGAAGAAGAAAAATAGAAAGGAGAAGAAGAAGAAGAAAAGCAAGAAGAAAAAGAAGAAGAAGAAGAAGAGGAAGAAGGAGATGAAGAAGAAGAAGAAGGCGAAGAAGAAGAAGAGAAAAGGAAGAGGAAGAGGAGGAGGAGGAAGAAGAAGAAGAAGAAGAGGATGAAGAAGATGAAGAAGAAGAAGAAGAAGAAGAAGAAGAACAAGAAGTAGAAGAATAAGTTAAAAAGGAGTAGGAAGAGGAGGAGTAGGAGAAGAAGAAGAAGAAGAAGAAGAAGAAGAGGAAGAAGAGGAAGAGGAAGAGGAAGAAGAGGAAGTTGATGAAGAAGAACATGAAGAAGAAGAAGAAAAAGATGATGAAGAAGAAGAAGGAGAAGGAGAAGAAGAAGAACAATAGGAAGAATGAAAAAAAGATGAAGAAGTAGTAGTAGTAGAAGAGGAAGAAGAAGAAGAAGAGGAAGAACAAGAACAAGAAGAAGAAAGAAGAAGAAGAAGAAGAAGAAGTGGGAGAAGAAGAAGATGAAAAGGAAGAAGAAGAAGAAGAAGAATAAGAGGAAGATGAAGAAGGAGAAGATGAAGTCGAAGAAGAAGAAGATGATGAAGAAGAAGAAGAAAAGGAAGGAGAAGAAGAAGAAGAAGATGATGAAGATTAAGAAGAAGAAGAAGAAGAAAAAGGGGAGGAAAGAGGAGAAGAAGAAGGAGAAGGATAAGAAGAAGAAGAAGAAGAACTCAAAAGAAGAAGAAGAAGAAGAAGAAGAAGGATAGTGATAAGAAGAAGAAGAAGAATAAGTAGAAGAAGAAGAAGAAGAAGGGAAGAAGTGGTACAAGAAGAAGAAGGAGAGGAAGGAGAAAAATAAGAATGAGAAGAAGAAGAAGAAGAAAAATAAGAAGATGATGAAGAAAATGAAGAAGATGAAGAAGAGAAGGTAGAAGAAGAAGAAGAAGAAGACAAAGAAGAAGAAGAAGAAGAAAAAGAAGAAGTTGAATAAGAAAAAGATGAAGAAGAAGAAGAAGAAGAAGAAGAAGCAGAAGAAGAAGAAAATGAAGAAGAAGAGGAAGAAGAAGAAGACAAAGAAGAAGAAGAAGAAGAAGAAACAAAAGAAGAAGAAGATGAAGAAGAAGAGGAAGAAGAAGAAGAAGTTGAAGCTAATGATAAAGATGAAGAAGAGTAAGAAAAAGAAGTAGAAGAAGAAGGAGAAGAAGAAGAAGAAGGAGAAGAAGAAGGATAGGAGGAAGAACAAGGAGAAGAAGAAGAAGATGAAGAAGAAGAAGAGGAACATGAAGAGGCAGTAGAGGAAGAAGAGGAAGAAGAAAAAGAAGAGAAAGAAGTAGGAGAAGAGGAAGAAGAAAAAGAAGAAGAAGAAGAAGAAGAAGAAGAAGAAGAATAAGAAGATGAAGAGAGAGAAGGAGAAGAACAAGAAGAAGAAGAAGAGGAAGATGAAGATGAAAAAGAACAAGAAGAAGACAAAGAAGAAGAAGAGGTAAAAGAAGAAGATGGGGAAGAAGAAGAAGAAGAGGAACATGATTATGATGATTGAGAAGAAGAAGAAGAAATATAATAAGATGAAAATGAAGAAGTAGAAGTTAAAGAAGAAGAAGAAGAAGAGAAAGAGGAAGGAGAAGAAGAAGAAGTAGTAGTAGTAGTAGTAGTAGTTGTAGTAGAAGAAGAAGAAGAAGAAAAAGGCGAAGAAGAAGAAGAAGAAGGAAAAAAAGAAGAAGAGGCAGAATAAGAAGAAGAAGGGAAATTTTAGAAGAAGAAGTAGTACAAGAAGGAGAAGGCAAAATAGAAAAAGAAGTAGAATAAGAAGAAGAAGAAGAAGAAGAAGAAAGAGTAGAAGAAGAAGATGAACAAGAAGAAGATGCAAAAGAAGAAGAAATAGAAGAAGGGAAAGAAGAAGACAAAGTGGAAGAAGAAGAAGAAGAAGAAGAAGAAGATGATGAAGGAGAAGAAGTAGAAGAAGTAGAAGAGGAATAAGAAGAGGAAGAAATAGAGGAAGAAGAAGAAGAAGAAGAAGAAGAAAAATAAGAAAATTAAGAAGAAAAAGAAGAAGAAGAAGAATATGATGAAGAAGGAGAAAAAGAAGAAAAAGAGGAAGTGAAAAGAGGCAGAAGAAGAAGAAGAGGAAGATGAAGATGAAGGTGATGATGATGTAGAAGAAGAAGAAGAAGAAGAAGAAGATGAAGAAAACAAGGAAGAACAAGGAGGGGAAGAAGAGGAAGAAGAAGAAGAATAAGAAGAAAAAGGTGGAGAAGAAGTAGTAGTAGTACAAGAAGAAGAGGAGGAGGAAGAAGAAGTGGAGGAAGGAGGTGACGAAGAAGGAGAAGGATGAGAAGAAGAAGAAGAAGAAGCTGAAGAAGAAGAAAAAGAAAGAAGAAGAAGAAAAAGAAGAGAAAGAAGAAGCTAAAGAGGAAGAAGAAGAAGAAGAAGA
>JAIUJO010002351.1:0-2500 GCA_023846275.1 Vanilla planifolia | reverse complement strand
ATGAAGAAGGAGTAAAAAAAGAAGAAGAAGGAGAAAGAGAAGAAAAAGAAGAAGACCAAGCAGAAGTAGAAGACAAAGGCGAAGTAGAAGAAGAAGACGATGAAGAAATCAAAGAAGAAGAAGAGAAAGAGTAGAAGAGAAAGTAGAAGTAGAAGAAAAAGTAGTGAAGACGAAGAAGTCGACGAATGAGAAGAGGAAGTTGAGGAAGGAGAAGAAGGTGATGATGAAGAAGAAGATGATAACGAAGAAGAAGGAGAAGAAGAAGGAGAAGAAGAAGGTGAAGAAGAAGAAGAAGAAGATGAAGGACTTGAAGATGAAGAAGAAGTGGTGGAAGAAGAAGAAGAAGAAGAAGAAGAAGAAGAAGAAGAAGAATTAGAAGAACAAGAAAAGAAGAAGAAGAAGAAGGAAAAGAAGAAAAGGAAGAAGAAAAAGATGAAGAAGAAAAAGATGAAGAAGAAGAAGAAGATGATGATGATGAAGAAAAAAAGTTGTAGTAGTAGTAGTAGAAGAAGAAGAAGATAAAGAAGATGAAGAAGAAGAAGAAGAAGAAGAAGGAGAAGAAGATGAAGAAGAAGATGAAAAAGAAGAAGAAGAAGAAGAAGAAGAGCAAGAACAAGAAGAAGAAGTTGAAGAAGAAGAAGAAGAAGATGAAGAAGAAGAAAAATAATAATAAGTAGAAGACAATGTCGAAGAAAAAGATGAAGAAGAAGAAGAAAAAGACGAAGAGGGAGAAGAAGAACAAGAAGAAGAAGTAGAAAATGAAGAAGAAGAAGAAAAATATGAAAAAGAAGAAGGAGAAGGAAAAGAAGAAGATAAAGAAGTAGAAGAAGAAGAAGAAGAAGAAGAACAAGAACAAGAATGAGATGAAGAAGAAGTAGATGAAGAAAAAGAATAGTAATAACAATAACAATAATAAGAGGAAGAGGAAGAAGAACTTAAAGAAGAAGAAGAAGGAGAATAAGACGAAGAATACGAACAAGAAGATGAAGAAGAAGAACTAGAAGAAAAAGAAGAAGAAGGGGAAGAAGAAGAAGAAGAAGAGAAAGAAGAAGAAGAAGAAGAAGAAGAAGAAGAAGAGTAAGAAGATGAAGAAGATGAAGAAAAAAAAAGAGGAATAAGAAGAAGAAGAAAACAAAGGAGAAGTAGTAGTAGTAGTAGAAGAAGAAGAAAGAGAAGAAGAAGAAGAAGAAGAAGAAGAAGAAAAAGAAGGGATTAAGACGAAGTAGAGGAAGAAGAAGAAGAACAAGAACAAGAACGAGAAGACCAAGAAGAATTAGAAGTGGAAGCAGAAGATGAAGAAGATGAATAAGAAGAAGAAGAAGAAGAAGTGGAAGAAGAAGAAGTTGTTGAAGAAGAAGATGATGATGATGAAGAAGAAGGAGAAGAAGAAGAAGAAGAAGAAGAAGAAGAAGAAGAAGAAAAAGAAGAGAAGTAAAAGAAGAAGTAGAAGAAGAATAAGAAGAAGAAGAAGAAGTAGAAGAAGAAGTAGAAGAAGAATAAAAAGAAGAAGAAGAAGTAAAAGAAGAAGATGAAGTAGAAGAAGAAGATAATGAAGAAGAAGAAGATGAAGAAGTAGTAATAGAAGAAGAAGAAGAAGAAGAAGAGAATGATGAAGAAGAAGAAGAAGAAAAAGAAGAAGTAGAAGAAGAAAAAGTAGAGGAAGACGAAGAGGAAGAAGAAGAAGAAGAAAACAAAGATAAAGAAGTAGAAGCAGAAAAAGAAGAAGAGAAGAAGAAGAAGAAGAAGAAGAAGAAGAAGAAGAAGAAGAAGAAAAAGGAGAAGAAAAAGAAGAAGTAGAAGAAGAAGAATAAGAAGAAAAAGATAAAGAAGAAGTGGAAGAAGATGAATAAGAAGAAGAAGAAGAAGGAGAGGAAGGAGAAGAGCAGGAAGAAGAAGAAGTAAAAGAAGAACAATTAAGTGTAGAAGAAGAAGATGAAGAAGAAGAAGATGAACAAGAAGAATAAGTTAAAGAAGAAGAAGGAGAAGAAGAAGAAGAAGAAGAAGGAGAAGAAGAAGAAGAAGAAGAAGGGGATATTGAAGAAGAAGAAGAAGAAGAAGAAGAAAAAGAAGAAGAAGAAAAGATGTGCTAGAAGAAGTAGAAGTTGAATAAGGAGAAGAAATAGAAAATGAGAAGGAGAAGAAGAAGAAGAAGAAGAAGAAGAAGAAAAATAAGTAGAAGAAGATGTTGAATAAGAGGAAGAAGAAGAAGAAGACAACGAGGAAGAAGAAGAAGAAGAAGAAGAAGAAGCTAAAGAAGAAAATAATGAAGAAGATGAAGATGATGATGATGATGAAGAAGAAAAGGAAGAAGAAGAAGAAGAAGTAGAAGAAGAGGAATTAGATGTAGAAGAAGAAGGTGAAGTAGAAGAAGAAGAAGGAGGAGGAGGAGAAGAAGAAGATGAAGCAAAAGAAGAAGAAGAAGAAGATGATGAAGATCAAGAAGAGGAAAATGATGTAGTAGTAGCAGTAGAAGAAGAAGAAGTAGAAGTAGAAGATTAAG
>JAIUJO010001003.1:27500-30000 GCA_023846275.1 Vanilla planifolia | reverse complement strand
TCCATCTCCTTCTCCTTCTCCTTCTTCTTCTTCTTCTCCTTCGTCCTCTTCTTCTTCTTCTCCATCTTCTTCTCCTTCTTCTTCTTCTTCTTCTTATTCTTCTTCTTCGTCTTCCTCTCCTTCTTCTTCTTCTCCATCTTCTCCTTCTTCTTCTTCTTCTCCATCTTCTGCTTTTACTTGTTCTCCTACTCCTTCTTCTTCTCCTTCTTCTTCTTCTTCGTCTCCATCTTCTTCTTCTTCTCCTCCTTTTCCTTCTTCTTCTTCTTCTTCTTCTTCTTCTTCTTCTTCTTCTTCTTCTTCCTCTCCTCCTCCTTCTTTTCCTTCTCTTCTTCTTCTCCTTCCCCTACTTCTTCTCCTTCTTCTTCTTCTTCTTTTTCTGCTTCTTCTTCTCCTTATTCTTCTTCTTCTTCTTCTTCTTCTTCTTCTTCTTCTTCTTCTTCCTCTCCTCCTCCTTCTTCTCCTTCTCTTCTTCTCCTTCCCCTACTTCTTCTCCTTCTTCTTCTTCTTCTCCTTCTTCTTCTCCTGCTTCTTCTTCTTATCCTTCTTCTTCTCCTCCTCCTCCTTCTCTCCTTCTTTTTCTTCTCCTTCTTCTTCTTCTTTTTCTTCTACTTCTCCTTTTTGTCCTTCTTCTTCTTCTTCTTCTTCTTCTTCTTCTTCTCCTGCTTCTTCTCCTCCTTTTTCTTCACTTTCTTCTTCTTCTTCTTCTTCTTCTTCTTCTTCTTCTTGTCCTTCTCCTTCTTATTCTTCTCTTTCTTCTTCTAATTCTTCTTCTCCTCCTTCATTTTCTTCTTCTACACCTTCTTCCTCTCCTTCTACTTCTCCTTCTTCTTCTTCTTCTCCTTCTTCTTCTTCTTCTTGTTCTTCTTCTTCTCCTTCTTCTTCTCCTTCTTCTTCTCCTTCTTCATCTTCTTCTTCTTCTTCTCCTTCTTCATCTTCTTCTTCATATTCTTATTATGCTTCTCCTTCTCCTTCTTCTTCTTCTTCTACTTCTCCTTCTTCTACTTCTTCTTCTTCTCCTTCTACTTCCTCTTCTTCTTTTTATTCTTCTCCTTCTTCTTCTTCTTCTACTTCTCCTTCTTCTACTTCTTCTTCTCCTTCTACTTCCTCTTCTTCTTCTTTCTATTCTTCTCCTCCTCCTTCTTCTACTCCTCCTTGTACTTCTTCTTCTCCTCCTTCTCCTTCTCCTTCTTCTTCTTCTCGTTCTCCTTCTTCTTCTCCTTCTTCTTCTTCTACTTCTTCTCCTTCCTCTTCCTCTCTATCTTCTTCTTCTTCTTCTCGTCTTTCTACATCTTATTTGTCTTCTTCTCCTGCTTCTTCTCCTCCTTCTTCTCCTTCTTCTTCTTCTTCTTCTTCTTCACCTTCTTCTTCTGCGTCTTCTTCTTCTTCTGCTTCTTCTTCTTGTTCTTCTTTTCCTTCTTCTTCTTCTCCACCTTGCTCTTCTTCTTCTTCTCTTTCTTCCTCTTCTTCTTCACCTTCTTCTTCTTCTTCTTCTTCTTCTTCTTCTCCTTCTTCTACTTATTCTTCTTCTCCTTCGTATTCTTCTTCTTCTTCTTCTTCTCCTTCTCCTTCTTCTTCTTCTGCTTCTTCCTGTCATTCTCCTTCTTCTTCTTCTTCTCCTTCTTTTATACTTCTTCTCCTTCTCCTTCTTCTTCTTTCAGTTCTTTTTCTCCTTCTTCCCTTTCTTCTTCTTCTTCTTCTTCTTCTTCTCCTTCTCTTTCTTTTACTTCTTCTTCTTCTTCTTCTCCTTCTTCTTCTCCTTCTGCTTCTCAGTCTTCTTCTTCTACTTCTTCTTCTTCTTCTTATACTTCTTCTTCTTCTTCTCTTCTTCTTCTTCTTCTTCTTTTGCTTCTTCTACTTCTTCTTCTTCTCCTTCTCGTTCTTCTTCTTCTTCTTCTTATCCATCTTCTTCTTCTTCTTGTCCTTCTCCTTTTACATCTTCTCCTTCTTCGTCTTCTTCTTCTTTTTCTCTATCTTCTTCATCTTTTTCTTCTTCTTCTTCTTCTTCTTCTTCTTCTTCTTCTTCTTCTTCTTCTTCTTCTGCTTCTCCTTCTTCTTCTTCTCCTTCATCTTCTCATTCTTCTTCTTCTTCTCCACCTTCTTATTCTTCTTATTCTCCTTCTCCTTCTTCTTCTTCTTCTTTTTCATCTTCTTCTTTTTCTCCTACTTCATCTCCTTCTTCTTATTCTTCTCCTCCTCCCCCTTCTTCTTCTTCTATTACTAGTTCTTCTCCTTCTCCTTCTTCTTCTACTTCATCAAATTCTTCTTCTTCCTCTCGTTCCTCTTCCTCCTTCTTCTTCTTCTTCTTCTTCTTCTTCTTCTGCTTCTTTGTCTTCTTTTACTTTTCCTTCTTCTTCTTCTCCTTTTCCTTCTTTTACTACTTCTTCTTCTTCCTCCTCTTATTCCTCTTCTCCTTCTTCTCTTTCTTCTTCTTCATCTTCTTCTTCTTGTTCTTCTTCTTCTTATTCTCATTCTTCTTCTTCTTCTTCAACTTCTTCTTCTT
>JAIUJO010001003.1:0-15000 GCA_023846275.1 Vanilla planifolia | reverse complement strand
TCTTCCCCTTTGCCTTGTTCTTCTTCTTCTCCTGCACCTTCTTCTTTTCCTTCTTCTTCTTCTTCTTCCCCTTCTTCTTCTTCCTCTTCTTCTTCTCCTTCTTCTCCTTCTTCTTCTCCTTCTTCTTCTTCTTCTCCTCCTCTCCTTCTTCTTCTCCTCCTTCTCCTTCTCCTTCTTCATCTTCTTCTTCTTCTTCTTCTTCTTCTTCTTCTTCTTCTACTACTACTACTTTTTCTTCTCCTTCTTCTTCTTCTCCTTCTTTTTCTTCTCCTTTTTTCTGCTTCTTCTTCTTCTTCTCCTTCACCTTCTTCCTCTTGTCCTTCTTCATCTTCTTCTTCTTCTCCTTCTTCTTCTACTTCTTCTTCTTCTTCTTTTTCTTCTTCTTCTTCTTCTTTTCCTTCTTCTCATTCTCCTTCTTCGCCTTCTTCTTCTTCTTCTTCTTCTCCTTCTTCTTCTTCTTCTTCTACTTCTTCTACTTCTCCTTCTTGTACTTCTTCTTCTTCTCCTTCTCCTTCTTCTTCTTCTTCCCCTTCTTCTTCTTCTTCTTCTTCTTCTTCTTCTTCTTCTTCCTCTTCCTCATTTTCGTCTTCTTCTTCTTATTCTTCTCCTTCTTCTTCTCTTTCATCTCCTTCTTCTTCTCCTTCTTCTTCTCCATCGTCTTCTTCTTCTTCTTCTTCAACTTCTTCTTCTTCTTCTTCTTCTAGTTCTCATTCTTCTACTTATTCTTCTTCTCCTTCTCCTTCTTCTTCTTCTTCTTCTTCTTCTTCTTCTTCTTCGCCTTCTTCTTCTTCTCCTCCTTCGCCTTGTCCTTCTCCTCTTCCTCCTTCAACACCTTCTTCATCTTCTTCTTCATCATATGCTTCTTCTTCTGCTTCTTTGTCTTCTTCTACTTCTCCTTCTTCTTCTTCTCCTTTTCCTTCTTCTACTACTTCTTCCTCCTCCTCTTATTCCTCTTCTCCTTCTTCTCATTCTTCTTCTTCATCTTCTTCTTCCTGTTCTTCTTCTTCTTATTCTCATTCTTCTTCTTCTTCTTCAACTTCTTTTTATTTTTCTCCATCATCTTCTTCTTCTTCTCCTCCTCCTCCCCTATCTTCTTCTTCTCCTCTTCCTTCTCCCTCTTCTTCTTCTTATTCTTTTTCTTTTTATTCTTCTTTGCCTTCTGATGTAAATCGTGTGAGAACAACGCACAAGAGGGGAGGGGTGAATTGTGTTTTTCACTAAAATTTAGATTAAGAAAAATTCTTTCAATAAAAAAACGTTTGTAAATAAATTGTGAAAACGAATAATGCAATAATAAGACAAGCAAAGAGAAGACAAAGATTTTTAGGTGGTTCGGCCAAACCCGTGCCTACATCCACCCCCGATCAACCCGATCAGGCATCCACTAACCACTCCCTTTTGCCAAAGCCGGTAGGGGTAAACCAAGTACAACCGGTGCTCCAACGAGACACCAAAAATCCGAACAAAATGTTACAGAATGATGCAATGAAATGTGGAAGAAAGCTGTCGAAATTGGAGAAGAAAGTTGAGCTCGTAGCTCCCACGAGTATGCCAATTGTTGCTCTCGGTTTTGGCCTTTTTCCTTAGTTTTTGAAGAAGTTTGCAAGTGGATTCATCAAAAAATAAATTGTAAAGTGTCCTATATATATAGTCCACCAAAAAGCAGTTCCAAACGGCTAAGAAAAAAGAAACCAGAAAATAGCCGTTGCCGGAAGCCCGAAAAGGAAGAAGAAGAGCAGCTGCCGTCCGATCCCACTTCAAGAATGGACGGCTGGATGGACTTCACGACTTGATCATCTCTAGACCGTCTGATCCGGGCGGACTTGATCTGAACCATTGGATCCCACGCGCTGAACGAACAGCGCTGATTAAACAGCCGTTCGAAATTACTCTCGCCCGTTGGATCTGGGCGCGCTTGATCTGAACCATTGGATCCCACGCGCTGAACGAACGGCGCTGATTAAACAGCCGTTCGAAATTACTCTCGCCCGTTGGATCTGGGCGGGCTTGATCTGCGCCTTTCGATCCTGCCGAAGTTATAAGGTGGGATTTTTAGTCCCACACTGCAGAATGAAACTTCGCACACTGCTTTATAATAGATTCGCGCCTATTAACCTGCGAGCCACTTTGGGGCCGGCTCCCCCCTTCCTTGGCCGGGATTTCATCACCCGGTTCAGGTTGACTTAGCCATGCACTATTCTTTGACCATTGACCAGCGCTAAAGTTAGACTTAGCCGAGCTCCTCTCGGCAGGCTTGGCTTAGCCAGGCACTGTTCCGTTGACCGTTGACCAGCGCCAGCCGAGCTGCTCTCGGCGGTCTTTGGGCGGGCTTTGCTCGCCCCTTTTGGGTCAACCAAGTTTTTATTTTTCTCTCCTTTTTTTTTTATTCCTAAAAGGCCTGGACGGGCTGTTTTGACGCCGGGTCGACCCGCCCATGCTACAGTGCTTTTTCCCGAGACTTTTGCAGTTTTAGGGTATTTTTGACGAATTTTTTAGCCACAAATTTGAATATAAGTGAATAAAAATAATTTTATATTCTTATAGTATTATAAGTTAATTAAGTGGCTATGAAAAGAAATTTGTAAAAAAACAATTCCATAATAATATTAAAAAATCAAATACCCATGTCTATACATTTTGTCAAATATACTTGGCCCAAAAATGAAAATTCATCATTAAATAATTTTATAATATTTTTAAATGTTAATACTACAAGTGTGCCTCATAATCTCAAGGTTTTGACATATCAAATTCAAGAGAAATAAAAAGAAATTTAATTATAAAAAATCTTGCGCATGTCTCAAAAATTCCTTGAAGTATGTCATGACCTCAAGGCCCTTAGAGACCATTATTTTAGACATCTAAAATACATGGCTTGATTTAATTAATTATTAACAATTTTACTTAAATAAAACAAGCCTTCAATAATAAATAGCTTGGTTTTGTAATTATCACATCAAAGGGTACAACAATCTCCCCCTTGATGATTACAAAACCAAAGCTCAAAAACAAATAAAAAGACGAAGCATTAAAGTAACAATAAATAACAATCATAGATTACAATATAGCTCCCCCTGAATCCTAGCTTATACTCCCCCTGAATCCTAGCACATCACTGATACCTCTCTCCCCCTTTTTGTAATCACTCAAAGGGGTTAATGACACCTAAACTCAAACGAAGTCTATGAAACACATCCGTAGGCAATGGTTTGGTAAAAATATCAGCCATTTGAGCGGAAGATGGGACAAATGACAGTTGAATTTCTTTCTTCTGCACATGCTCTCTAATAAAATGATATCTAAGCTCTATATGTTTGGTTCTTGAATGTTGAACCGGATCCTTTGATAGACAAATTGCACTTGAATTGTCACAGAAAATTGGAATCTGACTAAATTCTAAGCCGTAATCTAAAAGTTGTTGTTTAAGCCATAGTACTTGAGCAACACAACTACCTGCAGCAATGTACTCTGCCTCTGTTGTTGATAATGCCACACAATTTTGTTTTCTACTAGCCCAAGAAATTAGTGAACCACCAATCAATTGACACATGCCAGAGGTACTCTTCCTATCAGTCTTGCTGCCAGCAAAGTCAGCATCTGTGTAGGCAATTAAATCAAATCCAGACTCACATCTAGGGTACCATAAGCCTAGAGTCTTAGTACCTATAAGATACTTAAAGATATGCTTGATTGCTTGTAGGTGTGATTCCTTAGGATTTGCTTGAAATCTTGCACATAAACCTACACTAAACACAATATCAGGTCTACTCGCTGTAAGATATAGTAATGATCCAATCATTCCTCTAAATAGTTTAGTGTCAATGGACTTCCCAGTTTCATCTTTACTTATGATAGTACTTGTGCTAATAGGAGTTTTTCTTGACTTCATGCTTTCAAAACCAAATTTCTTAAGCAAACCAATCAAGTATTTGGTTTGAGAAATAAAAATTCCTTCACTCGTTTGCTTTACTTGAAGTCCAAGGAAGAAGGTTAATTCTCCCATCATACTCATTCTTCATTAAATCTGCAAATTTCATGCACATCTCTACATTAGAAGCTCCAAATATTATATCATCTACATACACTTGACATACTAGTTGACCTTCAGTTGAAATCTGTACAAATAAGGTATTATCTATCTTACCCCTATGAAATCCATTTGAAGTAAGAAAAATACACAATCTTTCATACCATGCTCTTGGAGCTTGTTTCAATCCATAAAGAGCTTTCTTAAGTTTGTATACATGATCTAACTTATCATGTATCTCAAATCCAGGAGGTTGCTCAACATAAACCTCTTCATTTATATATCCATTCAAAAATGCACTCTTAACATCCATTTGGTATAATTTAAACCCTTTATGACATGCATAGGCAAGTAAAAGTCTAATAGCTTCAAGTCTTGCCACAGGAGCAAATGTCTCATCCACATCTACTCCTTCTATCTGACAATAGCCTTTTGCTACTAACCTAGCTTTATTTCTAATAACTTCACCATTCTCATCTACCTTGTTTTTGAAAACCCATTTTGTACCAATGATTGTTTTGTCATTTGGCCTTGGTACAAGATCCCATACTTGATTTCTCTCAAATTGTACTAACTCATCATTCATTGCAGCAGTCCAAGACTCATCTTCAAATGCATTTTCTACAGAACTTGGTTCAACATTTGACACGAATGCTGCATGATTAAATGAACTTCTAGTTCTAATATTCTCTTTTAAGTCTCCAATAATCAATTCACTAGGATGATCCTTAGAATATCTCAATTGCTTCTCAATCTCACTATCATCTTTTATTGGTTCTTCAACCTTAGCTATATCATCCAATTTATCTTCTTCAAGACATAAGTCCTCAAATTCATCAAGTAGATCCGTTTGATGATGACTATGAGATGCCTCACTAAGAGATTCATCAAACTTAACATGAATTGTCTCTTCAACAACTAGTGTTTTCTTGTTGTATACTCTAAACGCTCTACTAGAAAGTGAATATCCTAGAAAAATCCCTTCATCAGACTTGGCATCAAACTTATCAAGGTCTCTTTTTCCATTATTTAAAATGAAACATTTACATCCAAACACATGAAAATGAGCTACCTTGGGCTTCTTGCCATAAATCAACTCAAAAGGAGAAATTTCTAACAAAGGTCTACATATGACTCGATTAAATACATAACAGGCAGTGTTAACTGCTTCAGCCCAAAAATATTTGGGAACTCTATACTCATTTATCATGCATCTTGCGGCATCAAGCAAGGTCCTATTCTTTCTCTCAACTACGCCATTTTGTTGAGGAGTCCTAGGTGAAGAAAAAGTATGAAACACTCCATTTTTAACACAATATTCATCAAATAATTCATTCTTAAATTCTCCTCCATTATCACTCCTAATTGATATTAACCTAACTTCATGTTCTTTTTCAATTCTTGTAATAAGACTTACGAATTTTTCAAATACTTCACTCTTCTTTCTAACAAAAAGAACCCAAGTAAATCTAGTAAAATCATCTACAATTACTAACCCATACTTGCTTCCACCTAGACTTTCTGGATGAATAGGACCAAATAAGTCTAAGTGAACAAGTTCTAAAGGTTTACAAGTAGTGATGTCCTTAAGAGGCTTAAAACTTTCTTTTGTTTGTTTTCCTAATTGGCATGGGCCACATAAATGATCACTTAACTGACTAAGATTTGGTAGACCTCTAACCACATCAAACTTCATGATTTTTTTAAAAGATGACTTTCCTAAGTGACAAAATCTTCTATGCCATAAAGTAGAATTACTGTCTTGTGAAGTAAGACACTCAAGTCCACTATTCTTGACCATGTGTAAAAATAAAATATAAGTGTTATCTTTTCTACATCCTATAACAAGAGGAAGATTATCCTTGCTAATGATGCATTCATGTTTATTAAATAAAACTGTAAAATTCGAATCACATAATTGGCTAATACTAAGAAGATTGTACCTTAAATCTTGTACAAGAAGGACCTTTCTTATGGATGTATGTGAGTTGCCCACAGTTCCAATTCCAATCACTTTCTTCTTGGAGTTGTCACCAAGAGTAACTTCACCACCATCATAACTCTTCAAGTGGATGAATAAAGATGCATCTCCAGTCATGTGTCTTGAGCATCCACTATCCAAGTACCACATGCCTTCCCCGGTCCTTGAAGGAAAGCATGCCTACACCACACAATTAAACGTTACATTTAGGGACCCAAACCCTTTTGGGTCCACTTGTCTTAATTTGATCATTATGTAAGCTACTCTTTCTAACCCAAACAAAACTAGAAGATTTGTTATTTATAGAATTTCTAAATTTACAATAAGAAGAAATATGTCCAAACTTCATGCAATAATTACAAATAGTATTTTGTGCATAAGAGGAGGTAGTGGTTCTTGCATAATTTATTTTTTGAAAAGAAATCCTACAATGAGCATGCAAACTTTTCAAATTATTTAATTCCCTAACTAAGCATGTATTTTTGACAATAAAAGAAGCCTTCTCATCTCTTTCTTTCTTAATTTCTAGCAAATAATTGGCATTCACTTCATTCAAATGTTCACACAAACCTAAATAATTTTCATGCTCTTCTTTTAATTTAAGATACTTAGATGCTAATTTTTTATATTTGGTACAAATGGCTATGTATTGCTCTTCATAAGTTTCCATACAAGAAGATGAAGAAGAGGAGGAATAGGAACATACCTCATCATCTGATATTGCTTCTTGAATGTTGTCCTTTGCCATAAGACAAATCAAGCTCTCCTTCTTGTCTTCATTACCAGAAGAGGAGCTATCTGAATCATCCCATGAGATCTTCATAGCCTTCTTCTTTTTCTTCTGGTTTTGATATTTTTCTACTCTCTCTTTGTAGTGAGGGCAATTTGGCCTAGTATGCCCAGGCAATTTGCATTCATAACAAATTGTTTCTTCATGGGAAACAACTTTGCCCTTTTGCCTTTTATTCTTCTCAAATCTTTTTCCTGTATTTCTTTTGTTATATAAACGAGATAAGCCTTTAGAAATAAGTGCTACCTCACTTGAGATTGATACATCTGAATCTGTGGAGGAATCGGCTACAAAAGCAATTGTCTCTTCCTTCTTCTTTTTCTTTTCTTTTTCTACCGCATGCTCTTCATTCTTTCTTCTTGCAAGCTCAATTTCATTTGTTAATAGCTCACCCAATAGTTCATCTAGTGACATAGCTGAAATATTCTTTGCTGCTTTTAAGGCTGTCACAAGTGGATCATATTGTTGAGGAAGGACTCGTAGAATCTTCCTCACCTGTTCACCAGTAGAAAACTCCTTACCAAGGTTAGATAGACCATTAACAATATTTGTAAATCTAGTAAACATAGACTTAATGGTCTCATCAGAATTCATGCGAAATAACTCATATTCATGAACAAGCATATTGATTTTGGTCTCTTTAACTTGAGAAGTTCCTTCATAGGTAACTTCTAATTTTGACCAAATCTCATGTGCTGTTTTCAAATTCATAATCCGGTTATATTCCGAAGCACCTAACCCACAACTCAAAATGTTCATGGCCCGAGAGTTAAGTTGGACTTTATGTTTCTCCTCGGGAGTGAGTTCACCAAGTGATTTTCTCACTTTTTCGCCATTGACCATTTTAATTGGAAAATCAAATGAATTCTCAACAATGTCCCAAATTTCTAAATCAACGGATTCTAAAAATAAACGCATCCTATTTTTCCAATAAAGATAAAATTCACCCTTGAACAAGGGTGGACGGTGTGACGATGCTCCCTCAGATAAGATACCATTGTTCTCAACACATGGAAGAGCCATAAGGATCTTGTCTTAGAAATTTCTTCCTTTTGACAAAACCTCTCTCTGATACCACTTGATGTAAATCGTGTGAGAACAACGCACAAGAGGGGAGGGGTGAATTGTGTTTTTCACTAAAATTTAGATTAAGAAAAATTCTTTCAATAAAAAAACGTTTGTAAATAAATTGTGAAAACGAATAATGCAATAATAAGACAAGCAAAGAGAAGACAAAGATTTTTAGGTGGTTCGGCCAAACCCGTGCCTACATCCACCCCCGATCAACCCGATCAGGCTTCCACTAACCACTCCCTTTTGCCAAAGCCGGTAGGGGTAAACCAAGTACAACCGGTGCTCCAACGAGACACCAAAAATCCGAACAAAATGTTACAGAATGATGCAATGAAATGTGGAAGAAAGCTGTCGAAATTGGAGAAGAAAGTTGAGCTCGTAGCTCCCACGAGTATGCCAATTGTTGCTCTCGGTTTTGGCCTTTTTCCTTAGTTTTTGAAGAAGTTTGCAAGTGGATTCATCAAAAAATAAATTGTAAAGTGTCCTATATATATAGTCCACCAAAAAGCAGTTCCAAACGGCTAAGAAAAAAGAAACCAGAAAATAGCCGTTGCCGGAAGCCCGAAAAGGAAGAAGAAGAGCAGCTGCCGTCCGATCCCACTTCAAGAATGGACGGCTGGATGGACTTCACGACTTGATCATCTCTAGACCGTCTGATCCGGGCGGACTTGATCTGAACCATTGGATCCCACGCGCTGAACGAACGGCGCTGATTAAACAGCCGTTCGAAATTACTCTCGCCCGTTGGATCTGGGCGCGCTTGATCTGAACCATTGGATCCCACGCGCTGAACGAACGGCGCTGATTAAACAGCCGTTCGAAATTACTCTCGCCCGTTGGATCTGGGCGGGCTTGATCTGCGCCTTTCGATCCTGCCGAAGTTATAAGGTGGGATTTTTAGTCCCACACTGCAGAATGAAACTTCGCACACTGCTTTATAATAGATTCGCGCCTATTAACCTGCGAGCCACTTTGGGGCCGGCTCCCCCCTTCCTTGGCCGGGATTTCATCACCCGGTTCAGGTTGACTTAGCCATGCACTATTCTTTGACCATTGACCAGCGCTAAAGTTAGACTTAGCCGAGCTCCTCTCGGCAGGCTTGGCTTAGCCAGGCACTGTTCCGTTGACCGTTGACCAGCGCCAGCCAAGCTGCTCTCGGCGGTCTTTGGGCGGGCTTTGCTCGCCCCTTTTGGGTCAACCAAGTTTTTATTTTTCTCTCCTTTTTTTTTTATTCCTAAAAGGCCTGGACGGGCTGTTTTGACGCCGGGTCGACCCGCCCATGCTACAGTGCTTTTTCCCGAGACTTTTGCAGTTTTAGGGTATTTTTGACGAATTTTTTAGCCACAAATTTGAATATAAGTGAATAAAAATAATTTTATATTCTTATAGTATTATAAGTTAATTAAGTGGCTATGAAAAGAAATTTGTAAAAAACAATTCCATAATAATATTAAAAAATCAAATACCCATGTCTATACATTTTGTCAAATATACTTGGCCCAAAAATGAAAATTCATCATTAAATAATTTTATAATATTTTTAAATGTTAATACTACAAGTGTGCCTCATAATCTCAAGGTTTTGACATATCAAATTCAAGAGAAATAAAAAGAAATTTAATTATAAAAAATCTTGCGCATGTCTCAAAAATTCCTTGAAGTATGTCATGACCTCAAGGCCCTTAGAGACCATTATTTTAGACATCTAAAATACATGGCTTGATTTAATTAATTATTAACAATTTTACTTAAATAAAACAAGCCTTCAATAATAAATAGCTTGGTTTTGTAATTATCACATCAAAGGGTACAACAATCTCCCCCTTGATGATTACAAAACCAAAGCTCAAAAACAAATAAAAAGACGAAGCATTAAAGTAACAATAAATAACAATCATAGATTACAATATAGCTCCCCCTGAATCCTAGCCTATACTCCCCCTGAATCCTAGCACATCACTGATACCTCTCTCCCCCTTTTTGTAATCACTCAAAGGGGTTAATGACACCTAAACTCAAACGAAGTCTATGAAACACATCCGTAGGCAATGGTTTGGTAAAAATATCAGCCATTTGAGCGGAAGATGGGACAAATGACAGTTGAATTTCTTTCTTCTGCACATGCTCTCTAATAAAATGATATCTAAGCTCTATATGTTTGGTTCTTGAATGTTGAACCGGATCCTTTGATAGACAAATTGCACTTGAATTGTCACAGAAAATTGGAATCTGACTAAATTCTAAGCCGTAATCTAAAAGTTGTTGTTTAAGCCATAGTACTTGAGCAACACAACTACCTGCAGCAATGTACTCTGTCTCTGTTGTTGATAATGCCACACAATTTTGTTTTCTACTAGCCCAAGAAATTAGTGAACCACCAATCAATTGACACATGCCAGAGGTACTCTTCCTATCAGTCTTGCTGCCAGCAAAGTCAGCATCTGTGTAGGCAATTAAATCAAATCCAGACTCACATCTAGGGTACCATAAGCCTAGAGTCTTAGTACCTATAAGATACTTAAAGATATGCTTGATTGCTTGTAGGTGTGATTCCTTAGGATTTGCTTGAAATCTTGCACATAAACCTACACTAAACACAATATCAGGACTACTCGCTGTAAGATATAGTAATGATCCAATCATTCCTCTAAATAGTTTAGTGTCAATGGACTTCCCAGTTTCATCTTTACTTATGATAGTACTTGTGCTAATAGGAGTTTTTCTTGACTTCATGCTTTCAAAACCAAATTTCTTAAGCAAACCAATCAAGTATTTGGTTTGAGAAATAAAAATTCCTTCACTCGTTTGCTTTACTTGAAGTCCAAGGAAGAAGGTTAATTCTCCCATCATACTCATTCTTCATTAAATCTGCAAATTTCATGCACATCTCTACATTAGAAGCTCCAAATATTATATCATCTACATACACTTGACATACTAGTTGACCTTCAGTTGAAATCTGTACAAATAAGGTATTATCTATCTTACCCCTATGAAATCCATTTGAAGTAAGAAAAATACACAATCTTTCATACCATGCTCTTGGAGCTTGTTTCAATCCATAAAGAGCTTTCTTAAGTTTGTATACATGATCTAACTTATCATGTATCTCAAATCCAGGAGGTTGCTCAACATAAACCTCTTCATTTATATATCCATTCAAAAATGCACTCTTAACATCCATTTGGTATAATTTAAACCCTTTATGACATGCATAGGCAAGTAAAAGTCTAATAGCTTCAAGTCTTGCCACAGGAGCAAATGTCTCATCCACATCTACTCCTTCTATCTGACAATAGCCTTTTGCTACTAACCTAGCTTTATTTCTAATAACTTCACCATTCTCATCTACCTTGTTTTTGAAAACCCATTTTGTACCAATGATTGTTTTGTCATTTGGCCTTGGTACAAGATCCCATACTTGATTTCTCTCAAATTGTACTAACTCATCATTCATTGCAGCAGTCCAAGACTCATCTTCAAATGCATTTTCTACAGAACTTGGTTCAACATTTGACACGAATGCTGCATGATTAAATGAACTTCTAGTTCTAATATTCTCTTTTAAGTCTCCAATAATCAATTCACTAGGATGATCCTTAGAATATCTCAATTGCTTCTCAATCTCACTATCATCTTTTATTGGTTCTTCAACCTTAGCTATATAATCCAATTTATCTTCTTCAAGACATAAGTCCTCAAATTCATCAAGTAGATCCGTTTGATGATGACTATGAGATGCCTCACTAAGAGATTCATCAAACTTAACATGAATTGTCTCTTCAACAACTAGTGTTTTCTTGTTGTATACTCTAAACGCTCTACTAGAAAGTGAATATCCTAGAAAAATCCCTTCATCAGACTTGGCATCAAACTTATCAAGGTCTCTTTTTCCATTATTTAAAATGAAACATTTACATCCAAACACATGAAAATGAGCTACCTTGGGCTTCTTGCCATAAATCAACTCAAAAGGAGAAATTTCTAACAAAGGTCTACATATGACTCGATTAAATACATAACAGGCAGTGTTAACTGCTTCAGCCCAAAAATATTTGGGAACTCTATACTCATTTATCATGCATCTTGCGGCATCAAGCAAGGTCCTATTCTTTCTCTCAACTACGCCATTTTGTTGAGGAGTCCTAGGTGAAGAAAAAGTATGAAACACTCCATTTTTAACACAATATTCATCAAATAATTCATTCTTAAATTCTCCTCCATTATCACTCCTAATTGATATTAACCTAACTTCATGTTCTTTTTCAATTCTTGTAATAAGACTTACGAATTTTTCAAATACTTCACTCTTCTTTCTAACAAAAAGAACCCAAGTAAATCTAGTAAAATCATCTACAATTACTAACCCATACTTGCTTCCACCTAGACTTTCTGGATGAATAGGACCAAATAAGTCTAAGTGAACAAGTTCTAAAGGTTTACAAGTAGTGATGTCCTTAAGAGGCTTAAAACTTTCTTTGTTTGTTTTCCTAATTGGCATGGGCCACATAAATGATCACTTAACTGACTAAGATTTGGTAGACCTCTAACCACATCAAACTTCATGATTTTTTTAAAAGATGACTTTCCTAAGTGACAAAATCTTCTATGCCATAAAGTAGAATTACTGTCTTGTGAAGTAAGACACTCAAGTCCACTATTCTTGACCATGTGTAAAAATAAAATATAAGTGTTATCTTTTCTACATCCTATAACAAGAGGAAGATTATCCTTGCTAATGATGCATTCATGTTTATTAAATAAAACTGTAAAATTCGAATCACATAATTGGCTAATACTAAGAAGATTGTACCTTAAATCTTGTACAAGAAGGACCTTTCTTATGGATGTATGTGAGTTGCCCACAGTTCCAATTCCAATCACTTTCTTCTTGGAGTTGTCACCAAGAGTAACTTCACCACCATCATAGCTCTTCAAGTGGATGAATAAAGATGCATCTCCAGTCATGTGTCTTGAGCATCCACTATCCAAGTACCACATGCCTTCCCCGGTCCTTGAAGGAAAGCATGCCTACACCACACAATTAAACGTTACATTTAGGGACCCAAACCCTTTTGGGTCCACTTGTCTTAATTTGATCATTATGTAAGCTACTCTTTCTAACCCAAACAAAACTAGAAGATTTGTTATTTATAGAATTTCTAAATTTACAATAAGAAGAAATATGTCCAAACTTCATGCAATAATTACAAATAGTATTTTGTGCATAAGAGGAGGTAGTGGTTCTTGCATAATTTATTTTTTGAAAAGAAATCCTACAATGAGCATGCAAACTTTTCAAATTATTTAATTCCCTAACTAAGCATGTATTTTTGACAATAAAAGAAGCCTTCTCATCTCTTTCTTTCTTAATTTCTAGCAAATAATTGGCATTCACTTCATTCAAATGTTCACACAAACCTAAATAATTTTCATGCTCTTCTTTTAATTTAAGATACTTAGATGCTAATTTTTTATATTTGGTACAAATGGCTATGTATTGCTCTTCATAAGTTTCCATACAAGAAGATGAAGAAGAGGAGGAATAGGAACATACCTCATCATCTGATATTGCTTCTTGAATGTTGTCCTTTGCCATAAGACAAATCAAGCTCTCCTTCTTGTCTTCATTACCAGAAGAGGAGCTATCTGAATCATCCCATGAGATCTTCATAGCCTTCTTCTTTTTCTTCTGGTTTTGATATTTTTCTACTCTCTCTTTGTAGTGAGGGCAATTTGGCCTAGTATGCCCAGGCAATTTGCATTCATAACAAATTGTTTCTTCATGGGAAACAACTTTGCCCTTTTGCCTTTTATTCTTCTCAAATCTTTTTCCTGTATTTCTTTTGTTATATAAACGAGATAAGCCTTTAGAAATAAGTGCTACCTCACTTGAGATTGATACATCTGAATCTGTGGAGGAATCGGCTACAAAAGCAATTGTCTCTTCCTTCTTCTTTTTCTTTTCTTTTTCTACCGCATGCTCTTCATTCTTTCTTCTTGCAAGCTCAATTTCATTTGTTAATAGCTCACCCAATAGTTCATCTAGTGACATAGCTGAAATATTCTTTGCTGCTTTTAAGGCTGTCACAAGTGGATCATATTGTTGAGGAAGGACTCGTAGAATCTTCCTCACCTGTTCACCAGTAGAAAACTCCTTACCAAGGTTAGATAGACCATTAACAATATTTGTAAATCTAGTAAACATAGACTTAATGGTCTCATCAGAATTCATGCGAAATAACTCATATTCATGAACAAGCATATTGATTTTGGTCTCTTTAACTTGAGAAGTTCCTTCATAGGTAACTTCTAATTTTGACCAAATCTCATGTGCTGTTTTCAAATTCATAATCCGGTTATATTCCGAAGCACCTAACCCACAACTCAAAATGTTCATGGCCCGAGAGTTAAGTTGGACTTTATGTTTCTCCTCGGGAGTGAGTTCACCAAGTGATTTTCTCACTTTTTCGCCATTGACCATTTTAATTGGAAAATCAAATGAATTCTCAACAATGTCCCAAATTTCTAAATCAACGGATTCTAAAAATAAACGCATCCTATTTTTCCAATAAAGATAAAATTCACCCTTGAACAAGGGTGGACGGTGTGACGATGCTCCCTCAGATAAGATAGCATTGTTCTCAACACATGGAAGAGCCATAAGGATCTTGTCTTAGAAATTTCTTCCTTTTGACAAAACCTCTCTCTGATACCACTTGATGTAAATCGTGTGAGAACAACGCACAAGAGGGGAGGGGTGAATTGTGTTTTTCACTAAAATTTAGATTAAGAAAAATTCTTTCAATAAAAAAACGTTTGTAAATAAATTGTGAAAACGAATAATGCAATAATAAGACAAGCAAAGAGAAGACAAAGATTTTTAGGTGGTTCGGCCAAACCCGTGCCTACATCCACCCCCGATCAACCCGATCAGGCTTCCACTAACCACTCCCTTTTGCCAAAGCCGGTAGGGGTAAACCAAGTACAACCGGTGCTCCAACGAGACACCAAAAATCCGAACAAAATGTTACAGAATGATGCAATGAAATGTGGAAGAAAGCTGTCGAAATTGGAGAAGAAAGTTGAGCTCGTAGCTCCCACGAGTATGCCAATTGTTGCTCTCGA
>JAIUJO010001577.1:25000-35000 GCA_023846275.1 Vanilla planifolia | reverse complement strand
TGCTTCATCTTCTTCTTCTTCTTCTTCTTCTTCTTCTTCATCTTCCTTTTCTTCTTCTTCTTCTTCTTCTTCTTCTTGAACTTCTTTGTCATCCTCCTCCTCTTTTTCTTCTCTTACTTCTTCTTCTACTTCATTTACTTCTTCTTCATCTTTATCATCTTCTTCTTCTTCTTTTCTTCTTCTTGTTCTTCTTCTTCTTCATCTTCTTCTTCTTCTTCTTCTTCTTCTTCTTCCTCTTCTTCGGTTGCTTCTTCTTTTTCTTCTTCTTCTTCTTCTTCTTTTTCATCTCCTTCTTCTTCTTCTTATTCTTCTTCTTCTTCCTCCACCTCTTTTTTCTTCTACTTCTTCTTCTTCTTCTTCTTTTTCTTCTTCTTCTTCTTTGTCTTCTTCTTCTCCTGCTTCTTCTCCTTCTTCATCGTCTTCTCAATCTTCCTCTCCTTCTTCTTCTTCTTCTTCATCATCATCTTCTTCTTACTGTTTGTCTTCTTTTTCTTCTTCTTTTTCTTCGTTTTCCTCTTCTTCTTCTTCTTTTTCTTCTTCTTCTTCTTCTTTTCTCCTCCACCTTCTTCTTCTTCTTTTCTCCTTCTTCTTCTTCATGTTCTTCTTCTTCTTCTTCATAGTCCTTTCCCTCTTCTTCTCCTCCTCTTCTTGTTCTTCTTCTTTTTCTTATTCTCATCTTCATATTTATAGTCATCTTCTTCTTCTTCTTCGACTACTTGTTATTATTCTTCTTCTTCTTCTTCTTCTCCTTTTCCATCTTACTATTTTTATTATTATTATTATTCTACTTTTTATTATTATTATTGTTATTATTTCTATAATTATAATAATTATCATTATTAGTCTTTTTCTTCTTCTTCTTCTTCTGCTTCATCCTCATCTTCTTCTTCTTCATAGTCCTTTCCTTCTGGTTCTTATTCTCCTTCTTCATCTTCCTTCTCTTCTTCTTATTCTCCTTCTTCTTCTTCATCATTATCATCTTCTTCTTCTACTACTTCTTCTTCGTCTTCTTCTTCTTCTTCTTCTTCTTCTTTTCCTTCTTCTTCTTCTCATTATTATTGTTATTATTCTACTAATTATACTTCTTCTTTCTCTTCATCTACTTCTTCTTCTTCCTCTTCCTCTTCTTCTTCATCTTCGTCTTCTTCTTCTAATTCATCTTTGTATTCTTCCTCTTCTTCCTCTTCTTCTTCTTCTTCCTCTTTTTCTTCTTCTTCTTCTTCTTCTTCTTCTTCTCCTCCTCCTTCTTCTTCTTCTTCTTCTTCTTCTTCCTCCTCCTATTTTGATTCTTTTACTTCTTCTTCTTCTTCCTTTTCCTCTTCTTCTTCTTCATCTTATTCTTCTTCCTCTCCTTCTACTTCTCCTACCTTTTCTTCTTCTTCATCTTCATCTTCTTCTTCTTCTTCTTCTTCATCTTCGTCTCCTCCTTCTTCCACTACGACATCTTTTTCTTCTTCGTTTTCTTCTTCATCTTCTTCTTCCTCTTCTTCTTCTTCTACTTCTTTTTCTTCTTCATCAACTACTTTTTCTTTTTCTACTTCTCCTCTCCCTCCTTCTTGTACTTCTTCTACTTCTTCTTCTTCTTCTCTTCTTCTTCTTCTTCTTCTTCATTATCTTCCTCTTCTTCGTCTTCTTCCACCCCTTCTTCTTCTACTTCTTGTTTTAGTTCTTCAAAATTTTCTTTCTAGTCTTCTTCTTAATAGTTTTCTTCTCCTTCTCCTCCATCTTCTTCTTCTTCCACTTCTTCTTTCCCTTCTTTTTCTTCTTCTTCTTCTCCTTCTCCACCTCTTTCTTGTTCTTCTTGTTCTGCTTCCCCTTCATCTTCTTCTTTTTCTTCTTCTTCTTCTTCTTCTTCTTCCTTTCCTTATTCTTCTTCTTCTTCTACTTCTTCTTCGTCTTCTTTTTCTTCTTCTTCTTCTTCTTCTTCTTGTTCTTCTTCTTCTTTTTTCCTTCCTCTTCCTCTTCTTCTTCTTCTTCTTTTCCTTCCTAACTTCTTCATCTTCTTCTTCTACTCCTCCACTGTCTTGTTCTTCTTCTTCTTCACTTTAATCTTTATCTTCTTTTTCTTCTCTTTCTTCTAATTCTTCTTCTTCTTCTTCTTCGTCTTCTGCTCCTTCCAGTTCTTCTCTTTCTTCTTCTTCTTCAACATTTTCTTCTTGTAGTTCTCTTCCTTTTTTTTTCTTCTTCCCCTTATTCTTTTTCTTATTGTTTCTCTTCTTCTCCTTCAACTTCTTCTTCTTTTACTACTTCTTCAAATTCTACTTCTTCTTCTTCTACTTTTTCTTCTTCTTCTTCATCTTCTTATTCTACTTCTTCCCCTTCTTCTTCTTCCTCTTTATCATCATCTTCTTCTTCTTCTTCTTCTTTCCTTTTCTACATTTTCTTCTTCTTGTTCTACTTCTTTCTCTTCTTCTTCTTCTTCTTCTCCTTCTCCTTCTTCTTTTTCTCCTTCTTCTTCTTCTTCATCTTCTACATCTTCCTCTCCTTCTTCTTCCTCCTCCTTCTTCTTCCTCTTCTTCTTCTTCTTCATCTTCTTTTTCTTGTTCTTCTACTTCTTCTTCTGTTCTTCTTCTGCATCTTCTTCTTCTTCATCCTCTAGCTCTTCTTCTAATTTTACTTCTTCTTTTTCTTCTTCTTCTTCTTCTTCTCCATCTTCTTCTTCTCCTTCTTCTTCTTCTCCTCTTCCTTCTTCTTCTTGTTCTTCCATTTTTTTCTTCTTCTTCAAATTTAACTTCTTCTTCTTCTTCTTCCTGTTCTTCTTCTTCTTCTTCTTCTTCTTCTTCCTCTTCCTCTTCTTCTCCTTCTCCTTCTTAATCTTCTTCTTCTTCTTTTTCTTCTTCTTCTTGTTCGTCCTCTTCTTGTTCTTCTTTTTCTACTTCTTCGTCTTCTTTTTCTTCTTCCTTTTCTCCTTCTTCTTCTTCTTCTTCTTCTACCACTACAAACTATTGCTATTAGTACTACTACTTCTTCTTCTTCTTCAACTTCTTCTTCTTCCTCTTCTTCTTCTTCCTCTTCTTCTTCATCACCATCATCATCATGATCGTCATATTCTTCTTCTTCTTTGTTTTCCTTGTTCTTCTTCTTTTTGTTCTTCTTCTTCTTTTCTCTTCCTCCTTCTTCTTCTTCATAATCCTCTCCTACTTGTTCTTGTCCTTCTTCTTCTTCTACTTCTTCTTATTCTCCTTCTTCTTCTTCATCAACATCATTTTCTTCTTTTTCTTCTTTTTCTTCTACTTCTTCATACTCTTCTTCTTCTTCTTCTCCTTTTCCATATTATTATTATTATTATTATTATTACGAATATTCTTTTTATTCTCCTACTACTTCTTCTTCTTTTTCTTATTATTATTATTATTATTATCAATATTTTTTTTATATTATTATAATTATTACTATAATGTTAATTATTTTTACTATTATTCATATTCTTCATCTTCTTCTTCTTCTTCTTTATCGTCTTCTTCTTCTCGTTTTCTTCGTCTTTCTCCTCTTCCTCTTCTTCTTTTTCTTCTTCGTTATCTTCCTCTTCTTCCTCCTACAATTTTCATCTACTTCTTCTATTTCCCTCTTTTTCTTATTCTTCTACTACTTCTTCTTCTTCTTGTTCTTTTTCTTCTTCTTCTTCTTCTTCTTCTTCCCCTCCTCCTCCCTCTTGTACTTCTTCTTCTTCTTCTTCTTCTCCTTCTCTTCCTTCTACTTCTTCTTCTCCTTCTTCTTCTTCTTCTTCTTCTTCTTCCTCTTCTTCTTCCACTTCTTCTCCTTCTTCCTCTTCTTCTCTTATTTCTTCTTAATCTTCTTCTTCTTCTTCTTCTCCATCACCATCTTCTTCTTCATCTTCTTATTCTTATTCTTCTTCTTCTACTTCTTTTTCTTCATCTTCTTCTTTATCTTATTATTGTTATTATTATCTTCAACTTCTTCTTCTTCTTCTTCTCCTACTTCCTCTTCTTCTTCTTCTCCTTCTTCTTCTTCTTCTACTACTACTACTTGGTCTTCTTGTTCTTCTTCTTCTCCTCTTCTTTATCTTCTTCATCTTCCTCTCCTCCTCCTTCTTCTCCTTCATCTTCTACAACTTCTCCTTCTTCTTCTTCTTCTTCTCCTCTCCCTCATCCTTCTTTTTCTTCCTCTTCTTTTTCTTCTTATTCTTCATCTTCCTTTTCTTCTTTTTATCCTTCTTCTTCTTCTTTTTCTTCATATTCTACTTCTCCCTTATTATTATTATTGTTGTTATTATTATTGTTATTATTGTTATAGCTATTTTTTGTTTTATTATTATCATGTTTCTTCTTATTCTTATTATTATTCTTCTTCTTCTTTTTCTTATTCTTCTTCTTTTCTTCTTCTTCTACTTCTTCTTCTTCTTCTTCGTCCTCCTCTTCTTCTTCTTCGTCTTGCTTTCTTCTTGTTCCTCATCTTCTTCTTCTACTACTTCTTCCTCTTCTTCTTCTTCTTCTTCTTCTTCTTCCACTTCTTCTTCTACTTCATCTTGTTCTTCTTCTTCATCCTCTTCTTCTTCCTCTTCTAATTCTTCTTCTTCTTCTTCTTCTTCTTCTTCTACCTCTTCTTCTATTTCTTCTTCTAGTACTTCTTCTTCTTCTTCTTTTTCTTTTTCTTTTTCTTCTTCTTCAACTTCTTCCACTTCTTCTTCTACTTCTTCTTCTTCTTCTTCCTCTTCGTCTTCTTCTTTTTCTCCTTCTTCTTCTTCTTCTTTTTCTTCTTCTTCTTCTTCTTCTTTTTTCATCTTCTTCTTCTTATTCTTCTTCTTCTTCTTGTTGTTCTTGTTCTTCTTCTTCTTCTTCTTCTCCTTGTTCTTCTTCTTCTTCTTCTTCATCTTCTAACAATCCTTCTTCTTCTTCTTCTTCTTATTCTACTTAAACATCTTCTTCTTTTTCTTCTTTTGTTTTTCATATTATTATTATTATTATTACTATTATTATTATTCGTCTTCTTCTTCTTCTTCCCCTTCTTCTTTTTCTACTTCTTCTTCTTCGTTTACTTATTCTTCCTCTTCTCCTCCTCCTTGTTGTTCTTTTTCTTCTCCTCCTCCTTTTTCTTCTTCTTCTTCTCCTTCTTCTTCTTCTTCTTCATCATCATCATCTTCTTCCTCTCCTTCTTCTTCTTCTACTTCTCCTACTTCTACTACTACTACTACTTTTTTTCTTGTTCTTCAGCTATTTCTTCCCCGTCTTCTTCTTATTATTCGTATTCTTATTCTTTTTCTTATTCTTGTTCTCCTTCTCGTTCTGCATCTTCTTCTTCTATTTCTTCATATTCTACTTCTTCTTTTTGTTCTTCTTCTTATTGTTTTTATTGTTATTATTATTGTTATTGTTATTTTTATTATTGTTCTTCTTCTTCCTCTTCTAATTCTTCTTCTTCTTCTTCTTTCTTCTTCTTCTTTCTTCTTCTTCTTCTTCTTCTTCTCCACCTTTTTCTTTCTTCTTCTTCTTTTTCTTTTTCTTCTTCTTCTTCTTCTTCTTCTTCTTCTACTTCTTATTATTCTTCTTCTTCTTCTACTTCTTCATCTTCCTCTCCATCTTTCACTTCAGCTTTTTCTTCTTCTTCTTCTTTTCTTCTTCTACTTCTTCAACTTCTTTTTCTTCTTTTTCTTCCACTTCTTCTTCTTACTCTTCCTCATCACCATTAAATTGTTCTTCTTCTTCTGCTTCATCTTTTTCTTCTTCTTCTTCTTCAACTACTTCTTCTCCTTCTTCTTCTTCTTCATCTTCTTCTACTTCTTCTTCTTCTTCATCTCCATCTACTTCTTCTTCTTCTCCTCCTTATTCTTCTTCTACTTTTCTCCTTATACTTCTTTTTCTTTTTCATCTTCTTCAACTACTTCTTCTCCTTCTTCTTCTTCATCTTCTTCGTCTTTTTCTTCTTCTTCTTCTTCTTCCTCTACTTCTTCTTCTTCTTCTTCTTCTTCTTCTTCTTCTACGGCTTCTTCTTATTGTTCTTCTTCTCCTCCGTCTCCACCTTCAACTTCTTTTTCTTCACTTCTTCTTCTTCTTCTTCTTCCTTTTATATTTCTTCTTCTCCTTCCCCCTCTTCTTCTTCTTCTTCTTATTTTGTTTCTTATTATTTTCCTTATTCTTTCTCTTCTTCTTCTTGTATTATTTATTATTACTACTATTGTTATCATTATTATTATTGTTCCTCTTCTTGTTCGACTTTTTCTTCTTCTTCTACTTCTTCTTCTCCTTAAACTTCTTCTTGTTCTACTTCTTCTTCATCTTCTTCTTCTTCTTCTTCTTCTTCTTCTTCCCCTTCTTCTCCATCTTCTACTACTTCTTCTTTTTCTTCTTCTTGTTCTCATTCTCCTTCTTCTACCTTTTTTTATTCTTCACATTTTCTTCCTCTTCCTCTTCTTTGTCTTTTTCCACTTCTTCTTCTTCTTCTTCTTCTTCTTCTAATTCTACTTCTATTTTTTCTTCTTCTTCTACTTCTTCTTCTTCCACTTCTTATTCCTCTTCTTTTTCTTCTTCTTCTGCTCCTCCTCCTTCTTCTTTTTCTACTTCTTTATCTTCTTCTTCGTCGTCTTCTTCTTCATCTTCGTCGTCGTCTTCTTCTTCTTCTTCTAATTCTTCTTCTTCTTCTTCTTCTTCTGCTACTTGCTTCTTCTACTTCAGCTTCTTCTTCTGCTTCTTCTTCTTCTTATGCTTCTTCTTCTCCTTCTGCTTCTTCTCCTTCTTCTTCTTCATCTTCTTCTTCTTCTGCTTGTTCTTCTTCTTCTTCTTCTTCTTCTGCTTCTTCTTCTTCTTCTTCTTCTTCCTCTTCTTCTTCTGTTTCTGCTTCTTCTTCTTCTTCTGCTTTTTCTTCTTCTTCTTCTTCTTCTTCTTCTTCTTCTTCTTCTTCTGCTTCTTCTTCTTCTACTTCTTCTTCTTCTGTTTTTGCTTCTTCTTCTTCTTCTTCTTCTTCTTGTTTCTTCTTCTACTTCCTCTTCTTCTGCTTCTTCTACTTCTTCTTCTTCTGCTTCTTCTTCTTCTTCTTCTTCTTCTTCTTCTTCTGCTTCTTCTTCTTCTTCTTCTTCTTCTTCTTCTAATTCTGCTTCTTCTGCTTCTTCTTCTTCTTCTTCTTCTTCTTCTTCTGCTTCTTCTTCTTCTTCTTGTTCTTCTTTTTCTTCTTCTTCTTCTTCTTCTTCTCCATCTCCATCTTCTTCTTCATCTTCTTATTCTTATTCTTCTTCTTCTACTTCTTTTTCTTCATCTTCTTCTTCTTCTTATTATTATTATTATAATTCTTCAACTTCTTCTTCTTCTTCTCCTACTTCCTCTTCTTCTTCTTCTCCTTCTTCTTCTTCTTCTTCTACTACTACTACTTGGTCTTCTTGTTCTTCTTCTTCTCCTCTTCTTTATCTTCTTCATCTTCCTCTCCTCCTCCTTCTTCTCCTTCTTCTACAAGTTCTTCTTCTTCTTCTTCTTCTCCTCTCCCTCATCCTTCTTTTTCTACCTTTTCTTTTTCTTCTTATTCTTGTTCTTCCTTTTCTTCTTTTTATCCTTCTTCTTCTTCTTTTTCTTCATATTCTACTTCTCCTTCTTATTATTATTATTATTACTATTATTATTATTATTATTGTTATTATTATTATAATTATTTTTTGTATTTTTGTTATCATGTTTCTTCTTATTCTAATTCTTCTTCTTCTTCTTCTTTTTCTTATTCTTCTTCTTTTCTTCTTCTTCAACTTCTTCTTCGTACTCCTCTTCTTCTTCTTCTTCTTGCTTTCTTCTTATTCTTCATCATCTTCTTCTACTTCTTCTTCTTCTTCTTCTTCTTCTTCTTCTTCATTTTCTTCTTCCTCTTCTTCTTCTACTTCTTCTTGTTCTTCTTCTTCATCCTCTTCTAATTCTTCTTCTTCTTCTTCTTCATCATCTTCTTCTTCTTCTTCTAGTACTTCTTCTTCTTCTTCTTTTTCTTCTTCTTTTTCTTCTTCTTCAACTTCTTTCGCTTCTTCTACGTCTTCTTCTTCTTCTTCCTCTTCGTCTTCTTCTTTTTCTCCTTCTTCTTCTTCTTCTTCTCTTCTTCTTCTTCTTCTTTTTCATCTTCTTCTTCTTCTTCTTCTTATTCTTCTTGTTCTTGTTCTTGTTCTTCTTCTTCTTCTTCTTCATCTTCTACCTCTCCTTCTCCTTCTTCTTCTTCTTATTCTACTTCCACATCTTATTCTTTTTCTTCTTTTTCTTTTTCATATTATTATTATTAATACTATTATTATTATTCGTCTTCTTCTTCTTCTTTGTCCTCTTCTTCTTCTTCTTCTTCCCCTTCTTTTTCTTTTTCTAATTCTTCTTATTCTACTTATTTTTCCTCTTCTCCTCCTCCTTGTTGTTCTTTTTCTTCTTCTCCTCCTTTTACTTCTTCTTCTTCTCCTTCTTCTTATTCTTCTTCTAATTCTTCTTCTTCATCTTTTTCCTCTCTTCTTCTTCTTCTTCTACTTCTCCTACTTCTACTACTACTACTACTTTTTTTCTTGTTCTTCAGCTATTTCTTCTCCGTCTTCTTCTTATTATTCATATTCTTATTCTTTTTCTTATTCTTGTTCTCCTTCTCCTTTTGCATCTTCTTCTTCTATTTCTTCATATTCTACTTCTTCTTTTTCTTCTTCTTCTTATTGTTTTTGTTGTTATTATTATTGTTATTGTTATTTTTATTATTATTATTCTTTTTCTTCTTCTAATTCTTCTTCTTCTTCTTTCTTCTTCTTCTTCCTCTTCTCCTCCTTTTTCTTTCTTCTTCTTCTTTTTCTTTTTCTTCTTCTTCTTCTTCTTCTTCTACTTCTTATTCTTCTTCTTCGTCTTCCACTTCTTCATCTTCCTCTCCTTTTTTTACCTCAACTTTTTCTTCTTCTTCTCCTTCTTCTCCTTCTTCTTCTTCTTTTCTTCTTCTACTTCTTCAACTTTTTTTCTTCTTTTTCTTCCTCTTCTTCTTCTTACTCTTCCTCAACACCATTAAATTGTTCTTCTTCTTCTTCTACTAAATCTTTTTCTTCTTCTTCTTCTCCTACTAATTCTTCTTCTTCTTCTTCTTCTTCTTCATCTTCTTCTACTTCTTCTTCTTCTTCTTCATCTCCTTCTTCTTCTTCTCCTCCTTATTCTTCTACTTTTCTCCTTATACTTCTTTTTCTTTTTCCATTTCTTCTTCTTCTTCTTCAACTACTTCTTCTCCTTCTTCTTCTTCATCTTCTTCGTCTTTTTCTTCGTCTTCTTCTTCTTCCTCTACTTCTTGTTCTTGTTCTTCTTCTTCTTCTTCTTCTACGGCTTCTTCTTATTGTTCTTCTTCTTCTCCTCCATCTCCACCTTCAACTTCTTTTTCTTCACTTCTTCTTCTTCTTCTTCTTCTTCTTCTTCTTCTTATTCTATTTCTTCTTCTCCTTCCCTCTCTTCTTCTTCTTATTATTTTGTTTCTTATTATTTTCCTTATTCTAACTCTTCTTCTTCTTCTTCTTGTATTTATTATTACTACTATTGTTATGATTATTATTATTGTTCCTCTTCTTGTTCGTCTTTTTCTACTTCTTCTTCTTCTTCTCCTTAATCTTCTTCTTCTTCTACTTCTTCTTCATCTTCTTCTTCTTCTTCTTCTTCTTCTTCTTCTTCTTCTTCTTCCTCTTCTTCTTCATCTTCTACTACTTCTTTTTCTTCTTCTTGTTCTCATTCTCCTTCTTCTACCTCTTTTTATTCTTCACTTCTTCTTCCTCTTCTTCTTCTTTGTCTTCTTCCACTTCATCATCTTCTTCTTCTTCTTCTTCTTTAATTCTATTTCTTCTTTTTCTTCTTCTTCTTCTTCTTCTTTATCGTCATAATCATCACCTTCTTCTACTTCTTCTTCTTCTACTTCTTCTTATTCCTCTTCTTTTTCTTCTTCTTCTTCTTCTTCATCTTCTTTGTAGTACTTCTTCTTCTTCAACTTCTTCTTCTTCTTCTTCTTCATCTTCTTCTTAATCTTCTTCTTCTTCTTCTTATACTTCTTCAACTTACTTATCTTTTTCTTCTTCTTCTTGTTG
>JAIUJO010001577.1:15000-17500 GCA_023846275.1 Vanilla planifolia | reverse complement strand
TCTTCTTCCTCTTCTTCTTCTTCTTCTTCTCCTTAACCTTCTTCTTCTTGTTTTCTCTTTCTACTTCTTCTTCTTCTTCTTTCTCTACTTTTTCTTCTTCATCTTCCTCTTCCTTTTCTTCTTCATCTAGTTCTTCTTCTTCATCTTCTTTTACAACTACTTTTTCTCCTTCTTCCTCTTCATCTTCTTTTTTTTATTCTTCTTCTTCTTCCTCATCATCTTCTTCTTCAATTACTTCTTCTTATTCTTCTTCCTCTTCTGCTTCTTCTTCTACTTTTATTTCGTCTTTTTCTTCTTCTTCTTCTTCATCGTCATCATCATCATCTTCTTCTACTTCTTCTTCTTCTTCTTCTTCATCTTATTCCTCTTCTTTTTCTTCTTCTTTTACTACTACTACTACTACTATTTCTTCTTCTTCTCCTCCTTTTTCTTCTTCTTCTCCTTCTTCTTCTTCTTCTTCTCCTCCTCCTCCTCACCATTCTTTTTTTATTCTTCTTCTTCTCTTTCTTCTTCTTCATCTTCTTCTCTTTCTTCTTCTTCTTCTCCTCCTCCTCCTTTTTCTTTTTTTATTCTTCTTCTTCTCTTTCTTCTTCCTCTTCTTCTTCTATTTCTTCTTCTTCATCATCATCATCTTCTTCTTGTTCTTGAACTTGCTCTTCTTATTTTTCTCCATCTGCTTTTTCTTCTTTTGGTTCTACTTCTTTTTCTTATTCTTCTTTTTCTTCTCTTTTTTCTTCTTCTTATTCGTGCTCTTTTTTTCTTCTCCTTCTCCTTCTTCTTCTTCTTCTTCTTCTTTCTCTTATTCTACTTCTTCTTCTCCTTCTCCTTCTCCTCCTTCTTCGTCTTCTTCTTCTTTTTGTTCTTCTTCTTCTTCTTCTTCTTCCTCTTCTTCTTCTTCCTCTTCTTTCCCCTCTTCTTGTTCTTCTTCCTCTTCTTCTTCTTCGTCTTCTACCTCTTCCTCTTCTTCCACTTCTTCTTCTTCTTCATTTTTTCTTCTTCTACTTCTTCTTCTTCTTCTTCTTCTTCCTAGTCTTCTGCTTCTTTTCCTTCTTCTTCTTCTTCTTCTTCTTCTTCTTCTCGCCTTTCTTCTTTTCCTCTTCTTCTACTTAATCTTCTTCTCCTTCATCATCATCATCCTCCTCCTTCTTTTTCTCTTTCTTCTTCTTCTTCTTCTGCTTCTTCTTCTTGTTCATCATCATCATCTTCCTCTCCATCTCCTTGTTCTACTTCTTCTTATTCTTAACTTCTACTTCTTCTTCTTCTTATTTTTCTTCTTCTTCTCCTTCCTCCTCCTCCTCTTCTTCTTCTTCTTCTTCTTCTTCTTTTTATTTATCATCATCATCATCATCTTCTTCTTCTTCATCATCTTCTTCTACTTCTTCTTCTTCTTCTTCCTCTTCTTTTTCTTCCTCTTCTACTACTACTACTACTTCATCATCTTCTTCTCCTTCTTCTTCTTCTTCTTCTTCCTCTTCTACTTATTCTCCTTTTTCTTCTTTTTCTTCTTTTTCTTCTCCTTCTTATTATTATTATTATTATTATTATTTTCTTTTTCTTCTTCTTCTTCTTGCTGTCGTTGTTCTTCGTCTACTTCTTGTTCTCCTCCTCCTCTTTCTTGTTTTTCTCCTTTTTTTTCTTTTTCTACTTCTTGTACTTTTTCTCCTTCTTCATCTTCTTCTTCCTCTTCCTCTTCTTCTACTTCTTCTTCATCATCATGGTCATCATCTTCCTCTCCATCTTGTACTTCTCTTTCTTCTTCTTCTTCTTGTACTTCTTCTTCTCTCTTCTTCTTCTTCTTCCTCTTCTTCTTCTTCTTCTCCTTCTTCATTTCCACTTCTTCTATTTCATAATCATCATCATCATCATCTTCCCCTCCTTCTTCTAATTTTCTTTCATCTTCTTCTTCTTCATCATCTTCTTCTACTTCTTCTTGTTCTTCTTCTTCATCTTCTTCTTCTCCATCTTTTTCTTCTTCTTCTTATTATTATTCTACTTATTATTATTATTATTATTATTATTGTTATTATTATTATTATTATTATTATTATTTTTATTGTTATGATTATTACTTATCTTCTTCTTCTTCTTCTTCTTTTTCATCTTCTTCTTCTTGTACTACTTCTCCTTCTTCATCTTCTTCTTCTTCTTCTTCTTCTTCTTCTTCTCCTTCTCCTTCATCTTCTCCTTCTTCTTCTTCTGCTTCTTCTATTTCTTCTTCACCTTCCTCTCCTTCTTCTTCTCCTCCTCCTTCTTCTTTTTCTTCTTCTACTTCTTCTTCTTCTTCTTCTTCCTCTTCTTCTTCTCCTTCTTCTTTTTCTTCTTCTTCTTCTACTTCTTCTTCTTTTGCTTCTTCTTCTTCGTTTTGCTTCTTCTTCTTCTTCTTCTTCTTTTCTTCATACTCCATCTGGTTCTACTTCTTCTTCTCATTCTCATTCTTCTACTTATTATTATTATTATCGTTATTATTCATCTTATCCTTCTTCTTCTTCATCATCTTCTT
>JAIUJO010001577.1:5000-7500 GCA_023846275.1 Vanilla planifolia | reverse complement strand
CTTCTTCTTCTTGTTCACCTACTTCCTTCTTCATCATCTTCATTTTCCTCTCCTTCTCTCCTCCTCCTCCTCCTCCTCCTTCCTCTTATTTTTCTTCTTCTTGTCCTTCGTCTCCTTCTTCTTCTCCATTTCATCTACTTCATCTTCTTGTTCTTTCTTCTTGTTCTTATTCTTCTTCTTCTCCTCCATTTTCTTCTTCTTCTTCTCCTTCTCCTTCTCTTTCTTCTTCTTCTTCTTCTACTACTTCTCCTCCTCCTCCTCCTCCACCTTCTTGCTTTTCATCATCTTCTTCTCCTTCTACTTCTTCTTCTTCTCCTTCTTCTGCATCTTCTACATCTTCTTCTTCATCATCTTCTTCTTCTTTTACTTCTTTTTCTTCTTCTTCTTCTTCTTCTTCTTCTTCTTCTTCTTCTTCTTGTTCTGCTTGTTCTCCTTCTTCTTCTTCTTTTTCTTTTTCTTCTTCTCCTTCTCCTTCTTCTACTTCTTCTATTTCTTCTTATTCTACCTCTTCTTTTTTTCCTCTTCTTATTATTGTATTTATTATTATTGTTTTTGTTATTATTAATATTATTATTAATAATATTATTATTTTTGTTATTCTTTTTCTTCTTCTTCTTCTTCTTCTTTTCTTTCTTCTTGTTCTTGTTCTTCTTCTTCTCCTTCTTCTTCTTCTTCCTCTCCTTCTTCTTATTCTTTAGCTTCTTCGTCTTCTTCCCTTCTTCTTCTTCTTCTTCTTCTTCTGCTTCTACTTCTTTTTCTTCTTCTTCTTCTTCTTCTTCTTCTTCTTTGTCTTCTTTATCTTTTTCTTCTTCTCCTCCTTTTTCTTCTTCTTCTTTTCTCCTTCTACTTCATCTTCTTTTTCTTCTTCTTCTTCATCATCATCTTCAACTCCTTTTTCTTCTTCTTCTTCTTCTTCTTCTTCTTCTTCTTCTCCTTTTTCTAAATCTTACTCTTCACTTTTTCTCCTTCTTCCTCTTCTTCTTCTTCTTTTTCTTCTTCTTCTTCTTCTTCTCTTACTTGTTCTTCGCTTCATGTTCTTCTTCTTCTTCTTTTTCTTGTTCTTCTTCTTCTTCCTCATCATAATCTTCTTATTCTTCTGCTTCTTCTTCTTCTACTACTTCTACTTCTTCTTCTTCTTCTTTTTTCTACTTCTTCTTCTTCCTCTTCTTCTCTTCTTCTTTGACTATTACTACTACTTCCTTTACTTCTCCTTTTTCTTCTACATCTTCTTCTTCTTCTTCTTATTCTTATTCTTCTTCTCCTTCTTCTCCTTCTCCTTCTCCTTCTTCATCTTCTTCCCCTTTTTCTTCTTCTTCTTCTTCTTCTTCTTCTTCATTAACATTTTCTTCTTCTTCATTAACATTTTCTTCTTCTACTCTTCCTCCACCTCTTTCCTTTTTTTCTTCTACTTCTTCTTCTTCTTCTTCTTCCTCTTGTTCTTCTACTACTTCTTCTTATTAATTTACTACAACTACTACTACTACTTGTTCCTCTTCGTCTTCTTCTACTTCTTCCCCTCCTCCTCTTGTTCCTCCTCTTTCTTCTTTTCCTTCTTCTACTTCTTCTTTTTCTTCTTTCTCTTCCTCCTCTTCATCTTCTTGCTCTTCTTCTTCTTCTTCTTCTTCTTCTTCTTCTTCTTCTTCATCTTTTCTTGATCTTCCTCTCCTTCTTCTTCTTCATCTCCTTCCTCTTCTTGTTGTTATATTACTGCTTCTTCTTATATTTCTTCTATTTCTTCTTGTTTTTCTCCTTCTTCTTCTTCTTCTACTTCTTCTCCTTCTTCTTCTTCGTCTTCTTCTTCTTCTTCTTCTTCTTCTTCTTCTTTTTCTTCGTCTTGTTCTTACTCTTCTTCTTTTTCTTCTTCTTTTTCTTCTTCTTTTTCTTCATCTTCTCCATCTTCTTCTCCTTCTTTGTCTTCTTTATCTTCTTCTTTTTCTTCTCCCTCTTCTTCTTCTTTTTCTTCTCTCCTTCTACATCTTCTTTTTCTTCTTCTTCTTCTTCTTCTTCTTCTTCTCCTTCTTCTTCTCTTCTTCTCTTCCTTCTTCTACTTCTTATTCTTCTCTTCTTCTTCTTCTTCTTCTTCTTCTTCTTGTTCTTCTTTTTCTTTTTCTTGTTCTTCTTCATCATCATCTTCTTTTTCTTTTATTTCATGCTCTTCTTCTTCTTCTTCTTCTTCTTCTTCTTCATCTTCTGCTTCTTCTTTTTTTTCTTCTTCTTCTTCCTCATCATAATCTTCTTCTACTTCTTCTTCTTCTTCCTCATCATAATCTTCTTCTTCTTCTTCTTCTTCTTCTTCTTTTTCTACTTCTTCTTCTTCCTCTTCTTTCTCTTCTTCTTAAACTTTTATGACTACTTCCACCACTTCTCCTTTTTCTTCTTCTTCTTCTCCTCTTCTTCTTCTACTTCTTCTTCTCCTCCTTCTTCTTCTTCTTCTTCTTCTTCTTCTTCCTTTTTCTCTTCTTCTTCTTATTCTTCATCTTCTTCTTCTTCCTCTTCTTTT
>JAIUJO010001577.1:0-2500 GCA_023846275.1 Vanilla planifolia | reverse complement strand
TTCTTCTCTTTCTATTTCTTCTTCTTCTTCTTCTTCTTCTTCTTCTTCTTCTTCTCCTTCTTCTTCTTCTTCTCTTCTTTTCTTCTTCTTCAACTCCCTCTAAATCTTCTTCTCCTTCTTCTTCTCCTTCTTCTTCTTCTTCCTCTTCTCTTCTTCATCTTCTTCTTCACCATCTTTTTCTTCTTCTTCTTATTGTTATTCTATTTCTTATTATTATTATTATTATTATTATTATTACTATTATTATTATTACTATTTTTATTCTTATTGTTATTATTTTTTTTTATTATTATGATTATTACTTGTCTTCTTCATCTTCTTCTTCTTCTTCTTTCTTCTTCTTATTCTTCTTCCTCTTCTTCATCTTCTTCTTCTTGTTCCACTTTGTCATCTTATTCTTCTTCTACTCTTCTCCTTATCTTCTTCATCTTCCTCTCCTTCTTCTTATTCTCGTTCTTCTTCTTCTTCTTCTTCTTCTTCTTCTTCTTCTCCTTCTCCTTCTTCTTCTCCTCCTCCTCCTCGTCCTTCTTTTACTTCTTCTACTTCTTCTTCTTCTTCTTCTTATTCTTCTTCTTCTTTCTCTTGTCCTTGTCCTTGTCCTTCTTCTTCTTCTTCTTCATATTCAACTTCTTCTTTTTTCAACTTTTTATTATTGTTGTTATTATTATTATTATTATTGCTATTATTGTTATGATCATTCTACTTCATATTCTTCTTCTTAATTCTTCTTCTTCTACTTCATCATCATCATCTTCTTCTTCTTCTTTCTCTTCCTCCTCCTCCTCCTCTTCTTCTTTTTCTTCTTCCTCTTCTCCTTCTTCTTCTTCCTCTTCTTCTTCTTCTACTACTACTACTTCTTCTTCTTCTAGTATTTCTTCTTCTTGTTCAACTTCTTCTTCTTCTTCTTTTTCTTTATCTTCTTCTTCTTCTTCTTCTTCTTCTTCTTCCTCTTAGTCATCTTTTCTTCTTCTTCTTGTTCTTCTTCTTAATCTTCTTATGCTTCTTCCCCTTCTTCTTTTTCTTCTTCTTCTTCTTCTTCTTCTTCTTTTTCATCTTCTTCTTCTACTACTACTTCTTCTTCTCCTTCTTCTTCTTCTTCTTCTTCTTCTTCTCTTTCTCCTTCTTCTTCTCCTTCTTCTTCTTCTTCCTCTTTTTCTTCTTAACCTTCCTCTCCATCTTCTTCTCCTCCTCCTTCTTCTTCTTTTTCTTCTTCTACTTCTTCTTCTTCTTCTTTTTCTTCTTCTTCTTCTTCTTCTTCTTCTTCTTCCTCTTCTTCTATTTTATCTTCTTATGCTTCTTCTCCTTTTCTCTTCTTGTTCTTCTTTCTTTTCCTCATACTCCATCTTGTTCTACTTCTTCTTCTCATTCTTCTTCTTCTACTTATTAT
The DNA here is from genome assembly GCA_023846275.1 of Vanilla planifolia. Taxonomy (NCBI): domain Eukaryota; kingdom Viridiplantae; phylum Streptophyta; class Magnoliopsida; order Asparagales; family Orchidaceae; genus Vanilla; species Vanilla planifolia. The sequence continues at coordinate 1,113 of JAIUJO010001577.1, read as the reverse complement.
TATTATTATTATTATTGTCATTATTATTCATCTTATCCTTCTTCTTCTTCTTCATCATCATCTCTTCTTCTTCTTCATCATCTCGTTCTTCTTCTTCTTCTTCTTCTTCTCCTTCTCCTTCATCTCCTTCTTTATCTTCTTCTCCTTCTTATTATTATTATTATTATTATTGTTATTATTCTTTTTCTCTTCTCCTACTCCTTCTGCATCTTCCTCTTTTGTTTCTTCTTATCCTATTTCTTCTTCTTCTTACTGCATTTATTATTATTATTATTATTATTATTATTATTATTATTATTAATATTCTTCTTCTTCTTCTTCTTCTTTTTCTTTTTTTCATCATCTTCTTTTTCTTCCTCTTCTTCTTCATCATCATCATCTTCCGCTCCTTCGTCTTCTTCTTCAACTTCTTCTTCTTCTTCTTCTTCTTCTTCTTCTTCATCTTCCTCATCTTCTTGTTCTTCTTCCATTTCTTCTTCTTCTTCTTATTCTTCTACTTCTTCTTCTTCTACTTCTTCATATTTTTCTTCTTCTTCTTCTTCTTCTTCAACTTCATCATCATCTTCTTCTTCTTCTTCTTCTCCTTCTTCTTCCTGATCTTCTTTTCTCCTTCTACTTCTTCTTCTTCTTCTTCTTCTTCTTCTTCATCTTCAAGTTCCTCTCCTTTTCTTCTTCTTCTTCTTCTTCTTCTTCTTCTTCTTCTTTTACTTCTTCTTCCTATTCTTCTTCTTCTTCTTCTCCATCTCCTTCTACTTCTTATTCTTCACTTCTTCTTCTTCTTATTCTTATTCTTATTATTTTTCTTCTTCTACTTCTCCTTCTTATACTTCTTCTATTTCTTCTTATTCTATTTTTTCTTTTTTCTGTTGTATTTATAATTATTACTTGTGTTATTATTATTACTATTATCATTTGTCTTCTACATTTTCTTCTTCTTCTTCTCCTTCTTCTCTTTCTTCTTCTTTTACTACTTCTACTTCACCTCCTACTTTTTCTCTCTTTCTTCTTCTTCTTCTTCTTCTTCTTCTCCTTCAACTTCTTCTTCTTCTTCTTCTCCTTCTTCTTTTTCTTCCTTTCTCCTTTTACTTCTTCTTCGTCATCATCATCTTCTCC
>JAIUJO010003031.1:32500-35000 GCA_023846275.1 Vanilla planifolia | reverse complement strand
AAGAAGAAGAATAAGAAGAAGATGATGGAGACAAAGAAGAAGAAGAAGAAGAAAAAGAAGAAGAAGAAGAAGTAGAACAAGTAGAAGGAGGAGAAGAAATAGAAATAAAAGGAGTAGAAGAAGAAAAAGAATACGAATATGAATAAGAAGAAAATTAAAAAGAAGAAGCACCAAAACAAAGAAGAAGAAAAACAAGAAGAAGAAGAATAGGGAGAAGAATAATAAGAAGAAGTATAAGAAGGAGAAGAAAAAGATGAAGAAGTAGAAGAAGAAAAAGAAGAAGAACATGAAGAAGAAGAAGAAGAAGAAAAAGAAGAAAAAAAGGAAAAAGAAGAAGAAGAAGTAGAAGAAGAAGAAGAAGAAGAAAAAGAAGAAGCTAAAGAAGAAGGAGGAGAATGAGAAGTTTGAGGAAGAAAAAGAAGAAGAAAAAGAAGAAGAAGAAGATGATGATGGTGATGAAGGAGAAGAAGAAGAAGATAAAGTTGATGATTATGAAGTAGAAGAAGAACAACAAGAAGAAAAAGGACGAGAAGGAGAAAATCAAGATGAAGAAACAGGAGAAGAAGAAGATGATGAATAAGAAGAAGAAGAAGAAGAAAAAGAAGATGAAGAAGAAGTAAAAGAAGAAGAAGAAGAAGAAGAATAAGAAGAAGAAGAGGAAGAAGTTGAAGAAGAAGAAGATGATGATGATGATGATGAAGAAGAAGATGAAGAAGAAGAAGAAGAAGTAGGAGAAGTAGGAGAAGGTAAAGAGAAAGAAGAAGAAGAAGGAAAAGAAGAAGTAGGAGAAGAAGAAGTTTATGTAAAAGAGAAGAAGTAGAAAAAGGAGAAGAAGAAGAAGATTAAGAAGCAAAAGAAGAAGAAGAAGAAGAAAAATAGAAAGAAGAAGAAGAAGAAGAAGTAGAAGAAGAAGAAGTGGATGAAGAAGAAGTTGGAGAGGAAGAAGATGAAGAAGGAGTAGATAAAGAAGAAAAAGAAGAAGAATGGAAGAAAAAGAAGAAGAGGAAGAGGAAGATGAAGAAGAAGAAGAAGAAGAGGAAGAAGAAGCATAAGTAGAGGAATAAGAAGAATAAGAAAAGGAGGAAGATGAAGAAGAAGTAGTACTAGTAGAAGAAGAAGAATAAGAAGAAGAAGAAATAGAAGTAGAAGAGGAAGAAGAAGAAGAAGAAGATGATGATGATGAAGAAGAAGAAGAAGAAGAAAAAGATGAAGATGAAGAAAAAGAAAAAGAAGAAGAAGAAGAAGATGATGATGATGATAATGAAGACAAAGATCAAGAAGAAGTAAAAAAAGAAGAAAAAGAAAAAAAAGGAGAAGACGAAGAAGAAGAAGAAGAAGAAGAAGAAGAAGGAGAAGAACAAGATGAAGAAGAACAAAAATAAGAACAAGAAGAAGAAGAAGAGGAAGAAGATGAAGAAGAAGAAGAAAAAAATTTTGATGATGATGATGAAGAGGAAGAAGAAAAAGAAGAAGAGTAGAAGAAGAAGAGAAGAAGAGGAGTAGATGATAAAGAAGAAGAAGAAGATGATGTAGAATAGTAAAGGGAAGAAGAAGCAGTAGAAGAAGAAGAAGAAGAAGGAGAAGAAGGAGAAGGTGAAGAAATAGAAGAAGAAGAAGAAGAAAAAGAATAAGTAGCAGAAGAAGAAGAAGTAGAAGTAGAAGAAGAAGAAGAAGAAGAAGAAAAAGAAGACAAAGCAAAAGAAGAAGTAGAAGAAGACAAAGAAGAAGAAAAATAGGAAGAAGAAGAAGAAGAAGCAGAAGAGGATGAAGGAGAAGAAGATGGAGAGGAAGAAGATGACGAAAGAGAAGATAAAGAAGAAAAGATGAAGAAGAGGAGGGGGAAGAAGAAGAAGAGGAGGAAGAAGAGCTAGATGATGATGAAGAAAAAGAAGAAAAATGAAGAAGAAGAACAAAAACAAGAAGAAGAGGAGAGTGAAGAAGAAGATGTGGAAGAAGATGAAGCAGAAGAAGAAGAAGAAGTAGAAGAAGAATAAGAAGAAGAAGAAGAAAGGGATGAAGGAGAAAGAGAAGAGGAAGTGGAAGAAGAAGGAGAAGAAGAAGATGAAAAACAAGAAGAAGAAGAAAAAGAAGATGAAGAAGAAAAATGAGAAGAAGAAGAAGAAGAAGAAATAAAAGATGAAGAAGACAAATGAGAAGAAGTAGAAGAAGCTGATGGAAAAGAAGAAGTTGAAGAATAAGAAGAAGAAGAAGTAGAAGAAGAAGAAGAAGATGAGGAAGAAGAAGAAGATTAAGAAGAACAAGAAGAAGTACTCAAACAGGAAGTTGGAGAAGAAAAAGAAGAAGTAGTGAAGAAGAAGGAGAAGTGGAATAAGAAGAAAAAGACGAAGTAGAAGAAGAAGAAGAAGAAGAAGAAGAAGAAGAAGAAGAAGAAGAAGATGATGATGATGAAGATGACGAAGGAGAAGAAGAAAAAGAAATAACAAAAGAAGAAGATGAAGAAGAAGAGGAAGAGGAAGAAGAAGAAGAAGGAGAAGAAGAA
>JAIUJO010003031.1:25000-30000 GCA_023846275.1 Vanilla planifolia | reverse complement strand
AAAGAAGAAGTAGAAGAAGATGCTAGAAGTAGAAGAAGAAGTTGAAGAAAAAAGAGAAGATGCAGAAGAAGAAGTAGCTGAACAAGATAAAGAAGAAGACAAATTAGAAGAAGAAGAAAAAGAAGAAGAAGGAAATGAAGAATAATAACATGAAGAGGAAGAAGATGAAGATGGAGAAGATAAAGAAGAAAAAGATGAAGAAATGAAGAACAACAAGAAGAAGAAGAAGAGGAAGATGAAGATGATGATGATGATGTTGAAGAAGAAGAAAAGAAGTAGTAGTAGAAGAAGAAGAAGAAGAAGCCTCTTAAAAAATCAAAAACTCATCTTACGAACTTATCTAGTAATAAGAAAACATAAACATTTACTCAAAATGAAAAACATACTGATTCCCGATAACACTTACAAGTGTCATATTACGGAAAACATCCAAGATTATGAACATATAATCAACATACCAACCATAGTTGGAAAATGACCCTACCATAGTAGGAGAATACTGAATTTCATCGTTGATCTATTAAAGGAGATCAAAGATAAAATTCAGAATATAGAACACAAACATAATAATACATCTAAATTTTATTATGTTGGAACAAAACTAACCAAACAATAATGGTTAAATTAAAATCCACCAAACTTTATTATGGATTTACAAAAATTAGATAAATCCTTTTACTTGGAGTTCTTAGAACTTCAACAAAAAGAAGTCAAAGAAATGGGTATTGAAAGGAGTAAAATGGCGAAGATTGTCAAGCCCAAGCAAACAATCAATATTGAAGTCTAATGGTAATAATGCAAAGTTAAAGGTATAAGTATGAGGGGTTGTTGTAAATATCCGGTATAGAGATGTTGAGGTTTGCTACTTTATGGGTAACAGGGGACTTGTTTTCCTATAAAATCCGTTAGTGTTATTTTGGTTTCTAAAGGAAGCAAAAATTGCTTAGGAATAAAGATTTGCTGAAGTAAAGTAGCCTCAGCACCAGTCTCTACTAAAGCATGAAGTGTCACATCCTCATAATTAGGAAGATGTATAGTAATAGGAAGATATATATGTAATTGAGCTTTCTTCTTTAAATCCATTTAAGGAGGAGTAATAGATTTTTTATTTTCAAGAAGTCGCAAGGTACGACCTTCGACTGGATCTTGTACCGGAATATGAAAGCTTGGTCTTGCTTCCAGAGGTTCAGATGTTTCTCCTTCTTCATAATGTCTTGGAAGACTTATCGAAGAAGAGATACGATTGATAGGATTTTTTGTAACGGTAGAAATTGTGTTGCCTAGAAGCAATAAAATATTCTACTGGTATTTGAACTTTTGGTTTCAAGGTTTTTACAAAAAGTTGGATATCATTATCTAGCTTAAGATGTCGAATGTCCACGACCTTTGGTTGGATTGTTTTTCCAATCCCAACATTGAATAATTTTACAAAATTGTTTGGGGTGATGGATCTAAATGTGGAAGTATCATTTAGAGCCATGCAGTGTTTTGATCTAGGCAGTAATTTTATTCCTTTTAGGCTTATTGATAATGTACAAGTCTTTTCAACATTTTGGTCATCTAGGCTTATACAAAAATCAGGGTGAATATTTATTCCAAATAATCTATTAGCAAGATTGGATTTGGCTCCTCCAGTTATGCTACTAAGTGGTTTATTAATGATTCGTTCGTCCATAAAAACGATCATTATTGGTGTATCTATTCCACTACGAAATAGAGCAGTTATTTTTAATTAGATCATACCTATGTGTAGGTATTTCATTTTTGGGTATTTTCTTTTCAGCTTTTCTATTTTGCTTTTGTTAAGAAAACTGATGGATGTTAAATCATCATCTCCTTTTAATTCTATATTTCCTTGCATATGCTCAAAAATATAAGTGTGTTTATTGAGAAAGCGAGATTTAAAAGGAGGGGCTTTATAAATCTCATTCTTTTCTCCATGAGGTATTGCATCTTTTAGTTTTTGTAAGTTTTTATTCGTGATTTCAAATTGTTCTCCTACACTGTCATGTAGGTCTGTTGTATTTACTTCCTCAGAAGTAAGTGTATTCATATTGACCCCGAAATTCTCGATATTTTTCGGAATTCTCTGAATCATCTATGGGCTGTTTCAGATGTGATGATGGGAAAATCTTTATATTTATGGATAACTAGTGTTTCGATAGAATCATTTGGTTTGATTAAATAATCCCAATCTTCTAGACTGGTATTTTTAATCAAGATTGTTGGTGCTTGATATGTCATGGGTTCAATTATCCCATGAGTGATGAAGATATTTTCCTTGGCATGATATGGGATTATTATGTAGTATCCCATAGTATCCAAATGGTATTAAAATGATTAGATCTAATGTTATCTCTGTAGTTCGATAATGCTTAAGTCTAAGCATTTTTCCCATGTAGATTGTATATCCTGGTGAGGATATTTTTTCCTTTTTGGGAAGTTTTTAGAGACGGGTAATAAAGGAATAACCTTTATTTGTGTCAATATTTTGTTTATTGTAATCATATTGATTTTTAGTTTGTCAAAATCTTTTAATGGTTTATCTGAAGGTTGTTCAGATTCAGACTCTGTGGAGTCGTAATAAGATGTCATTTCATAGACAGAATCGTCATAAAAAATTTCATCAATTGTTCCAATGTTGATGGAGTATTCCTCTATATTAGGAATAATAACTCTTTTGATGTTAACTGGGCCATTCATTTGCATAATGTCCCTCTTTGTTACATTTAAAATATCTACAATGTTTTTTACCTTTCTTTTTATTATATTTTTTGATAAACTTCTTTTTCCTAAACCTTTGTTCTTTTCTAAATTTGGGTTTCCATTTTCTTTCAGAAATTTTATATCTTTGACTTCGTTTCTTTTTATAGGTTTTTAAAAGCATATGTCCTCCAGTCATAAACGGGTGGACAACCATAAATATAATTTAAATCTTCTGAGAATTTTAAGCAACAGTTGTAACCCATTCTAGAAGATTTTAAGTTTCTACTCATTTCCTTTTGAGCAGAAGTATTTTTGTAGATCTTTTCCATAGATTCTACACATGCTCTTCTAAACATTCCTGTGTTGTGTTGTCTAAGAGTTCCTCTAGATGTCAACAACTCTTGGTATTTTGTAGATATTATATTGTTCCAAGGAAAGGGTATTTTAGAAAAAAACCCTTGTATCCAAAACTCTTGTTGAGGAGTTTCATTTAGATGATAAATATATCTTATGTATGTGGAAACAAATTCATCTAACATACATATGTCACATAATTTCATTTTATGAAATTTTTCTTCATAGTTTAGGTTTTTACTCCATTTTGATCCAATAAAATCAGTAACTAGTAGTGAAACCAGCATTTTTATTGTAGTTTGTTTATCTGTTTGTTGTAAGATTTTTGACATTCATCTTTATTATTTCTTTCGAAATTTGTCAACCAAAATAAGGCATTTCCTTCCCAGTATGATGTAGCGAATTGTATATATTTTAAAACATTCATAGCAGGAGGGAGCATAAATGTAGTTCCTTTTATTTTTTGAGTCCATTCTATACAATAGTCTTTAACTCTTTTATATGGTATAGCATCTATGTTTAAAGTGAGTCCCCAAGTAGAGGAGTCTCTCTTTTCTTCTAAGTGACGATTTTTTATTTTTATGGTATGTATGCCAATCTGAGCGTTACCATAATTTAACATGGATGAATATGAAGGAGTAGTATGAACTTAATTCTATATTATCTCCTTGAGATTCATGCATGTTAACTTCAGGTGAAGGTGTTTGTGGACTATAACCATGAGGACCAGGGAGATAGAGAGCACTTCTACTACTTTCTCCTCTTTCCAACCTAATGTTATAATCATTTTCTGATTGGTTTTTATAAAAATCTATAACTTCATGATTTTGTTCATAAAAGTTATAAAGTTTTTCACTAGTAATTTCTCCAGTGAGTTCTTTTTGTTGAAGTTCTAAGAACTCCAAGTAAAAGGATTTATCTAATTTTTGTAAATCCATAATAAAGTCTGTGGATTTTAATTTAACCATTATTGTTTGGTTCAGCTTTTGTTCCAACATAATAGAACTTAGATGTATTATTATGTTTGTGTTCTATATTCTGAATTTTATCTTTGATCTCCTTTAATAGATCAATGATGAAATTCAGTATTCCTACTATGGTATGGGTCATTTCCAACTGTGGTTGGTATGTGGATTATATGTTCATAACCCTGGATGTTTTCAGAAATATGACACTTGTAAGTGTTATCGGGAATCAGTATGTTCTTCATTTTGAGTAGAGGTTTATGTTTTCTTATTACTAGATAAGTTTGTAAGATGAGTTTTGATTTTTTAAGAGGCTTGTTCTTCTTTTGTATTATATTTCTGTTTTGACCCACTATTTTACGGCTACATCTACCCTTTCCAAATCGCAAGGTTCCCGTGGCTTTCTGGGGGAAGTTAGAGATTCTTACAAAGACCACCATCCCTAGTAGACTGCTAAACAAAATAGGAGCACAGCTATGGTTCGTTTCCTACTCCATAGCGTAAAGAAAGATAATACAAAAAAAGAAGAAGAAAAGGAAAAAGAAGAGGAAGAAGTAGAAGAAGAAGAAGAAAAAAAAAAAGAAGCAAAAGAAGGAGGAGAACGAGAAGTTTGAGGAAGAAAAAGAAGAAGAAGAAGAAGGAGAAGTTAAAGAAGAAGAAGAAGGTGAAGAGCATGAAGAAGAAGAAGAAGAAGAAGAAGAAAAAGAAGAAGAAGAAGAAGAGGAGGAAGAAGAAGAAGATCAAAAAGTAAGTAGAAGTGGAAGAAGAAGAAGAAGAAGAAGAAATAGAAGAGGAGGAAGAATAAGAAGAAGAAGAAGAAGAAGAAGTTGAAGAAAAAGAAGATGAAGAAGAAGAAGAAAAAGTAGAAGAAGAAGAAGATGGAAAAGAAGAAAAAATAGATGAAGAAGAAGAAGATGATGATGATGAAGAAGAAGAAGAAGATGTTGATGATGAAGAAGAAGAAGATGATGAAGA
>JAIUJO010003031.1:5000-7500 GCA_023846275.1 Vanilla planifolia | reverse complement strand
TGGAGAAGAAGAAGAAGCACAAGCAAAAGACGAAGTGTAAGATGAGGAAGAGGAAGAAGAAGAAAAAAAAGAAGAAGAAGTAGTAGTAGTAGTAGAAGAAGATGATGAAGAAGAAGAATAAGTAGATATAGAAGAAGAAGAAGTAGTTGAAAAAGAAGAAGAAGAAGAAGAAGTACAAATAGAAGAAGAAGAAGAAGAGGAGAAGAAAAGAAGAAGAAGAAGCAAAAGGAGAAAAAGAATAGGAAAAGAAGAAGAAGAAGAAGAAGAAGAAGTAGAAGAAGAAGAAAAAGAAGAAGAAGAAGAAGACGAAAAAAGGAGAAAAAGAAGAGGAAGAAGAAGAGGTAGAGGAAGAAGAAGAAGAAGAAGAAGAGGAAGAAGAAGAAGACGAAGAGGAAGAAGAAGAAGAAGAAGAGGAAGAAGAAGAAGACGAAGAGGAAGAAGAAGAGGAAGAAGAGGAAGGGGAAGGAGGAGATGAAGAAGAGGAAGAAGACAAAGAAGAGTAGGAAGAAGAAGAAGAAGAAAAAGAAGAAGATGCTGAATAAGTAGAAGAAGTGGAAAAAGAAGAAGAGGAAAAAGAATAAGAAGAAGAGGAAGAAGAAGAAGAGGAAGAAGAAGAAGAAGAGGAAGAAGAAGAAGAAGAAGAAGTAGAAGAAGTGGAGGAAGAAGAAGAAGAGGAGGAAGAAGAAGAAGAATAAGAAGCAAGAAGAAGAAAAAAAGGAAGAAGAAGAGGAGGAAGAAGAAGAAGAAGAGGAAGAAGAGGAAGATGAAGAAGACGAGGAAGGAGTAGAAGAAGAAGAAGAAGAAGAAGAGAAGAAGAAGAAGAAGAAGAAGAAGAAGAAGGAAAAGAAGGAGAAGAAGAAGTAGAAGTAGAAGAAGGAGAAGAAGGAGAAGAAGTGGAAGAAAAGGATGAAGAAGCAAAAGAAGAGAAAAAGAAGAAGAAGATGGAGAAGGAGAAGAAGAAGAAGAAGAAGAAGAAGAAGAAGAAGAAGAAGAATAAGAAGGAGAAGGAGGAGGAGAAGGAGGAGGAGAAGAAGAAGAAGAAGATGAAGAAGGAGAAGAAGAAGAAGAAGATGAAAAGATGAATAAGAAGAAGAAGAAGAGAAAAAAAAAAGAAAGAAAGAAGAAGAAGAAGAAGAAGGAAGAAGGAAAAGAAGGAGAAGAAGAAGTTAGAAGTAGAAGAAGGAGAAGAAGGAGAAGAAGTGGAAGAAAGGATGAAGAAGCAAAAAAAGTAATGAAGAAGAAAAAGAAGAGAAGATGGAGAAGGGAGGAGAAGAAGAAGAGAAGAGAAGAAGAAGAAGAAGAGAAGAGAAGAAGGAAAAGGAGGGAGGAGAAGGAGGAGGAGGAGAAGAAGAAGAAGATGAAGAAGGAGAAGAAGAAGTAAGAAGAAGAGAAAAAGATGAATAAGAAGAAGAAGAAGAAGAAGAAGAAGAAGATGAAGAAGAAGAAGAAGAAGATGAAGAAGAACAAGAAAGAGAAGAAGAACAAGAATTAGTAGAAGGTGAAGGAAAAGAAGTTGTAGAAGAAGTATAAGAAAAAGAAAAGAAGTTTGAGAAGAAGAAGTAGAAGAAGAAGAAAAGAAGTAAAGGAAAGAAGAAGAAGAAGAAGCTGATGAAGAAGAAGAAGAAGAAGGACGAGAGCAAGAAGAAGTTGAATAAGTAGAAATTACATTATGAAGAAGAAGAAGAAGAAGAAGAACATGAAGAAGAAGAAGGAAAATAAAAAGGGGAAGAAGAAGAAGAAGAAGAAGAAGAAGAAGAAGTAGAAGAAAAAGAAGACGAAGAGAAAGAAGAAGAAGAAGAAGAAAGAAGTTTGAATAAGTAGAATTAGATTATGAAGAAGAAGAACTTGAAGAAGATGAAAAAGAAGGAAAAGAAAAAGGAGAAGATGAAGAAAAAGAAGAAGAAGAAGTAGAAGAAGTGAAAGAAGAAGAAGAAGAAGAAGAAGAAGAAGAAGAAAGAGAAGTAAAGGAAGAAGAAGAAGAAGAAGAAGAGGAAGTCGAAGAAGAAGTCTAAGAAGAAGAAGCAGAAGAAGTAGAAGAAGATGAAGATGATGATGATGATGAAGAAGCAAATACTAAAGTAGAAGAAGAAGGAGAATAACAACAAGAAGAGGAAGAAGAAGAAGAAGAAGAAGAAGTAGTAGAAGAGGAAGAAGAAGAAGAACAAGTCGAAGAAGATGGTGAAGAAGAAGAAGAGTAGGAAGAAGAGGAAGAAGAAAGAGAAGAATAAGTAAAAGAAGTAAAAGAAGGAGAAGAAAAAGATGAAGAAGAAGAAGTAGAAGAAGAAGAGGTGGAAAAGATGTAAGAGGAAGAAGATGATGATGAAGAAAGAATAGAAGAAAGAGAAGAAGAAGAGGTTGATGATGATTATGAGGAAGAAGGAAAAGAAGGAGATTAAGAAGAGAGAGAAGAAGAATTAGAAGACAAAGAAGAAGAAAAAAAAGATCAAGAAAAGAAAGAAGAAGAAGAAGAAGAGGAACGAAGAAAGAAGAAAAAGAAGTG
>JAIUJO010002156.1:37500-40000 GCA_023846275.1 Vanilla planifolia | reverse complement strand
AGAAGAAAAAAAAGAAGAAGAAATAGAAGAAGTGGAAGAAGAGAACAAGAACAAGAAGAAGAAAATGTTGAAGAAGATGATGAAGAAGAAGAAGAACAAGAACAAGATTAAGAAGAACAAGAAGGAGAAGCAGAAGAAGAAGTAATAGAAGGAGGAGGAGGAGGAGGAGGAGAAGAAGAAGAAGACGAAGAAGTAGAAGAAGATGAAGAAGAATAAGAAGAAGAAGAGGAGGAGGAGAAAGAAGAAGAAGAAGAGGAGAAAGAAGAAGAAGAACAAGAAGAAGAAGGAAAAGTTGAGAAGAAGAAGATGAAGAAGATGAAGTAGAAGAAAAAGGAGCAAGAAGAGGAAGAAGAAAACGAAGAAGAAGAAATAATAGAAGAAGAAAAAGAAGCAGATGAGGAAGAAGAAGAGGAGGAGAAGGAGAGAAGAAGAAGAAGAAGAAGAAGAAGAATAAGAAGAAGAAGAATAAAGAAGGAACATAAAAGAAAGATAAAAGAAAGAAGAAGAAAGAAGAAAAAAGAAGATGAAAGAAGAAAAATGAACAAAGAAAAAAGAAAGAAGAATGAAGAAAGAAGGAAAAAGAAAGAAGGAAGAAAAAAGAAGGAAGAAGAAAGAAGGAAGAAGGAAGAAGGAAGGAAGAAAGAGGAAGGACTTAGGAAGACGAAAGGAGAAATAAGAAAGGGGAAAGAAGAAGGAAGATAACGATGTAGAAGAGCAAGAAGAAGAAGAACAAGAAGAAGGAGGAAGAGGAGGAGGAGGAGGAGGAAGAAGAAGAAGAAGAAGAAGAAGAAGAAGAAGAAGAAGTAAGAAGAAGAAGAAGAAGAAGAAGTAAGAAGAAGAAGAAGAAGAAGAAGAAGAAGAAAGAAGAAGAAGAAGAAGAAGAAGAAGAAGAAGAAGAAGAAGAAGAAGAAGTAAGAAGAAGAAGAAGAAGAAGAAGTAAGAAGAAGAAGAAGAAGAAGAAGAAGAAAGAAGAAGAAGAAGAAGAAGAAGAAGAAGAAGAAGAAGAAGAAAGAAGAAGTAGTAGAAGAAGAAGAAGAAGAAGAAGAATAGGAAGAAAAAGAAGAAGAGGAAGAAGGAGAAGAAGAAGCTGATGAAGAAGAAGAAGAAGAAGAAGATGATGATGATGATGATGATGATGATGAAGCAAAAGAAGAATAAGAACAACTTGAAGAAGAAGAAGAAGATGGAGTTGGAGAAAAAGAAAAAGGTGGAGGAGGAGGAGGAGGAGAAGGTGGAGAAGAATAAGTATAAGAAGAAGAGGAGATGGAGGACGAAGAAGAAGAAGAGGAGAAAGAAGAAGAAGAAGAAGAAGACGAAGACGAAGAAGAAGAAGAAGAAGATGAAGATGAGGATAAGGAAGAAAAAGTAATAGAAGAGGAAGCATGAAGAAGAAGATGAAAAGGAGGAAAAAGAAATAGTAAAAGAAGAAAATGAAGAAGTAGACGAGGAAGAAGAAGAAGTGGAGGAGGAGGAGCAGAGAGAAGAAGAAGAAGAAGAAGAAATAGAAGAAGAAGAAGAAAAAAAAAAGGAAGTAAAAGAAGGATAAGAAGCAAAAGAAGAAGAAGCAGAAAAAGTTGGAGAAGAAGAAGAAGAAGGAGAAGAGGTGGAGAAAGAAGAAGAAGAAGAAGAATAAGAAGAAGAAGAAGAGGAGAAAGACAATGAAGAAGAAGAAAAAGAAGAAAAATAAGAATGCTAAGAAGAAGATACCGAAGAAGAAGAAGAAGAAGTAGAAGAAGAAGTAGAAGAAGAATTAGGAGAAGATGAATAATAAGAAGAATAAGAAGAATAAGAAGAAGAAGATGACAAAGAAGAAGAAAAGGTAGAAGAAGAAGAAGATGAGGAGGAAGAATAATAACATGAAAGAAGAAGAAGAAAAAGAATATGAAGAAGAAGAAGAAGGTGAAGGAGAAGAAGAAGAAGAGGAAGAAGAATAAAAGAAGAAGAAGATGTAGAACAAAAAGAAGAAGAAGAAGGACGAGAAGAAAAAGAAGGAGGTGGAGAAAAAGGAAGAGGAGGAGGAGGAGAAGAAGAAGAAGAAGAAGAAGAAGAAGAAGAAGAACAAAAAGACGAAGAAGAAGCAAAAGTAGTAGTAGTAGTAGTAGAAAAACAAGAAGAAGAAGAAGAAGAATAAGAAGAAGTAGAAAAAAAAAGAACAAGGAAGCAAAGGAGTAGGTGGAGAAGGAGAAGAAGAAGAAGAAGAAGAAGAAGAAAAGAAAAAGAAGAAAAAGTAATAGACGTATTAATAGTAGAGAAGAAGTAGAAGAAGAGGAAGAAGACAAGGGAAAAGTAGAAGAATAATAAGAAGAAGATGATGATGTTGATGATAATGAAGAAGAATAAAAAAAGATGTAGAAGAAAATGTTGAAGAAGAAGAAAAAGAATAAGAAGAAGTAGAAGAAGAAGAGGAAGTAGTAGTAGAAGAAGAAGAAGAAGAAGATAAAGTACAAGGAGAAGAAGAGGAATTAAGAAAAGGAAGAAGTAGAGTAAGAACAAGACAAAG
>JAIUJO010002156.1:15000-22500 GCA_023846275.1 Vanilla planifolia | reverse complement strand
GGAGGAGAAGAAGTAGGAGAGGAGGAAGAGGAAGAAGAAGAAGAAGAAGAGGAAGAAGAAGAAGTAAAAGAAGATGATGACGACGAAGAAGAAGATGATATGAAGAAAGAAGAAGAAGAAAAAGAAGAAAATGAAGAAGAAGAAGAAGAAGAAGATGACGATGAAGGAGAAGAATTAGAAAAAGTCAAAGTCGAAATACAAGCAGATGTCGAGGAAGTAGATGAAGAAAAAGGACAGAAGAAGAAGAAGAAGAAGAAGTAGAAGAAGAAGAAGAACAACAAAAATTGGAGGAAGAAGAAGGGGAGGAAGAAGAAGAAAAACAAGTTGGAGGTGGAGTAGTAGGAGGAGGAGGAGTAGAAGAAGAAGAAGAAGATGGAGAAGAAGAAGAAGAAGAAGAAGAAGACGAATAAGTAGACAAAGAAGAAAAAGAAGAAGAAGAAGAAGAAGAAGAAGAAGAAGAAAACGAAGAAGATGTAGAAGAAGAAGAAGTAGAAGAAAAGGAAGAAAGATGACGAATAAGAAGAGGAAGAAGAAGAAAAAGTAGAAGTAGAAAATGAAGTTTATTTGGAAGAAGAAGATGAGGAGGAGGAGGAAGAAGAAGAAGAAGGTGAAAAAGAAGAAGAAGAAGAAGAGGAATTAGAAGAAGAAGAAGAAGAAAAAGAAGAAGAAGAAGATGATGAAGGAGAAGAAGAAGGAAAATAAAAAGACGAAGAAGAAGAAGAACAACAAGAAGGAGTTGAACAAGAGGAAGAAGAAGTAGTACAATTACAAGAAGAAGAAGAAGAAGAAGAAGAAAAGAATAAGAAGAAGAAGATGATGATGTATAAGAAGTATAAGTAAAAGAAGAAGTATTCGAAGATGAAGAAGAAGAATAAGAAGAAGAAGAAAAGGAAGAAGAAGAAGAAGATGAGGAAGTTGAAGCAGAAGAGGAGGGGGAGGAAGAAGAAGAAGAAGAAGAAGAAGAAGAAGAAGAAGGGGAAGAAGAAGAAGAAGACGAAGAAGAAGAAGAAGAGGAAGAAGAAGAAGAAGAAGAAGTAGGATAAATAGAAGAAGAAGAAGTAGAGAAGAAGAAAATGAATAAGATGATGATGATGATGAAGAAGAAGAATAAAAAGAAGAAGAAGAAGATGATAATGATGAAAAAGAAGCAGATGTTGAAGAAAAAAAGATGAAGAAGAAAAAGAAGTTGAAGATGAAGAAGTGGAAGAAGAAGAAGAAGAAGAAGAACAACAACAACAACAAGAGGAGGAGAAGAAGAACAAGAAGAAGAGTAGGTGTAACAGCCTTACTGTTTTTTATTTTATTTTTGTTGAAGGAGCTCTTTGAGACGAGTCTAATGGTGTTTTGTTTGTAATTTTTGGAGTTCTAAAGAATAAATTATGAATTTTTAAAGATTTGGATAGATTTGTAATATTGAGGATGTATTTGTAATTTTGTAATTTTCGGTATAGTTCAATTCATTTTGGCGGAAGGTATATTTTTAATTCTAAAGTTTTTTGCTGTGCAGGGTATATATGCAATTTTAGAAATTTTGGTGCAGGTTTATTTCTCTGGGCAGTTGATATATGTGCAAATTAAAATTTGAAAAGCACTTATGCGAACACACTACGAGGTGGTTGTAGGAGTGCGAGGACGAGATTTCTAACGACTGCCGCCATGCTCAGTGAGGTTCCTGCCTGCTACTGCAACAGCTAGCGAGGATTTTCGTAAGGTAAGAAATAATTTATTTTTCGTTTGGGTTATGTAAAGTTTTTCGGTGATCGGAGGAGACTGAGAGGGCAGAAGCTGAGCTGGATTCGACTGACACATAAGATTTAGTACCGGCGAAATGGTTCTGCTTCGCCGGACACATAGGAGAGAGAGAGAAAAAAATATATATATATATAGCAAAAAAACCGGTCCAGGCCTTTCGACCGGGTCGTGCGGCGAAATAGGGCGCCCCGGGCGGGGGTTGTCTAGCGCCGACGGAACCCAATTGTTGATTAAGGAATTTTCAGAATTTTAGAAACTCGTTTTGGAAAGCTGTTTGGGAAAGCTTTTAGAAAGCATAATTTTTAACTCTTTGGTAACAATTTGTAGAAAGAAACTTTTGGCTAATAGGTATATTTTAACTTGATTATGTTTGCATTATGGGATTGTAGAACAGTAAGAAGAATAAGAAGTGGGCAAGAAAATTTGGTACAACAATCCAGATAGATAAATTCCTAACCCTGTGATGTAGCGCAATATTATGTATTTTTACATAGTTTCTTATAATCACATGGTGTTTTGGTTGTTACTTATGCATTTACATGAAAATTAAAAAGGAAGAAATACATGGTATGATAATGAAATAAAAGGAAACAATATGGAAAGAAAGGTCTTTTAAGATGGCATAATTGTTTGGAATTATGATTGGAAAATGGCAAATATAAAAATGGCATTCCCAGAGAACATTATCTTCACCACCAGGCCCAGCGTGTTGGATCGTAGGTATCGATCTTTGGATCAGATATCTGTCAAGTATTATGTGCTATGACTCCATGATGATTACACCAGGCCCAACGTGTTGGATCGTATGGTACGGTACCATACCTGTCTGGTGGCAATAGGCCCATCGTGTTAGATCGCACGATATCGATCTTTGGATTAGATATTTGCCTAGTATTATTTACTTGGTTGGATGTCAGTTGGAGGTCATTTGCTTGATTGGATCCAGAGGATAATGCATCAAAGGGAATCGGGCCCAGTAATAACACACCTATAAGAAAATGTCATTTCTTTTGATACTTCATCTTGCATTATATATTACATTTGATATGATTTTATCTTTATGGATATGATTCATCTTTACTGTTCATGGTAATTTTATACCACTTATCTCTTCTTCATAATTAGTTAGATATTACGATTTATCTACTGAGATATATAAAATCTCATTTAGTACTTACATCACAGGTCATGCAACCACTGCCCCGAGAGATGGGAATGGTGCTGCTACAGAAGAGCCATTTTCACGAGATATGTGAGAGAGGGAAGGCTTTGGTGTGATTAAATATTTAAAAAAAACATGCCTTTATATATATATATTGGATTTTGGAATTGATGTTTGTCTTATCATCAGGTCCCCACCTTGGGTTTGGTTCTTTGTCCTCACTTAGATGTTGTATCTCGCAACTCTGATGTTAAGTTTGTTATGTAGTGGTACTTGTTTAAGTGGGGGCTTGACAGAAGGAGAAGGAAGAAGAAATGGAAAAAGAAGTAGAAAAAGGAGAAGGTAAAGAAGAAGAAGAAGAAGAAGATGAAGGAGGAGAAGAAGAAGAAGAAGATGATGATGATGATGAGGGAGAAGAAGAAGAGGAGGAGGAGGAAGAATTGGAAGAAGATGAAGATGTAGAAGTAGTTGAAGCAAGAAGAAGAAGAAGAAGTTGAAGAAAAAGAAAAAATAGAAGAAAAAGAAGTAGATGAGGAAGAATAAGAGGAGGAAGAGGAGAAGGGAGAAGAAGAAGTAGTAGAAGTAGAAGAGGAAGAAGAAATTGTAGAAGAAGAAGGAGAAGAAGAAGAAAAAGATGATGAAGAAGAAAAAGTACAAGAAGAAGAAGATGATGGAGAAGAATAAAAAGAACAAGAAGAAAAAGAAGTGAAAGAAGAAGACAATAAGAGAAAGAGGAAGAAGAAGAAGAAGAAGAAGTAGAATTAGAAGAAGAAGAAGAAAAATAATAAGGAGATGAAGCAGTAGCAGAAGAAGAAGATGATGAAGAAGAAGAAGAATTAGAAGAAGAAAAAAAATAAGAAGAAGAGGAAGAAGAAGAAGAAGAAGAAGAAGAAGAGGAAGAAGAAGATGATGAAGAAGAAGAAGAAGAAAAAGAATTTGAAGAAGAACAAATTGATGAAGAAGGAAGAAAAGGTGAAGAAGAGGAAGAAGAAGCAGAAAAGAAGAAGAAGAAGAAGAAGAAGAAGAAGTAGAAGATGCAAAAGAAGCACTAGTAGTTTTAGATAAAGAAGAAGAAAAAAAGAAGAATAAGATGATCATGAATAATAAGAGGAAGAAGAATAAGAAGAAGAAGCTAATGAAGAAGAAGAAGAAGAAGAAGAAAATGAAGTAGAAATAGAATAAGAAGAAAAAGAAGAAGACGATGAAAATGATGAAGAAGCAGAAGACGAAAAAGAAAAATACAAAGAAGAAGAAGAAGAAGATGATGATGATGAAGAAGAAAAAGAAGAGGAAATGAAAGAACAAGAAGATGAAAAAAAGAAAAACATGATGAAGAAAAAGAAGAAGAAGAATAAGAAGAAGATAAAGAAGAAGAAGTAGTAATAGAAGAAAAAGAATAATAATAAGAAGAAGAAGAACAAAAACAACAAGAAGAAGAACAAGAAGTAGAAGAAGAAGAAAAAGAAGAAGAAGAAGAAGAAGAAGAAGAAGAAGAAGAAAAAGACGAAGAAGAAAAAGAAGAATAACAAAAAGAAGGAGAAGGAGAAGAAGAAGAAGATGATGATGAGGAAATAGAAGGAGAAAAAGAAAATGAATTAGATGAAGAACATGAAGAGGAAGAAGAAGCAAATAGAGGAAGACAAGAAGAAGAAGAAGAGCAAGAGGAAGAAGAAGAGGAGGAGGAGGTGGAGGAGGAGGAAGAAGAAGAAGAAGAAGAAGAAGAAGAAGAAGAGTAAGTAGAAGTAGAAGAAGAAGGCAAAGAAGAAGAAGTAGAAGAAGTTAAAGAAGAAGAAGAAGAACAAGAAGAAGTGGAAGAAGAAGAAGAAAACGAAGAAGAAGAAGAAAAAGAAGAAGAAGAAGATGAAGTAGAAGAAGAAGAACAAGGAGGAGGAGAAGAAGAAGAAGAAGGAGGAGGAGCAGAAGAAGAATAAAAAAAAGAAGAAACAAAAGAAGAAGAAGAGGAAGAAGAAGAAGAAGGGGAAGAAAAAGAAGTAGTAGTAGCAATTGCATAAGAAGAAGAAGATTATGAGAGGAAGAAGAAAAAGAAGAAGAAGAAGAATTAGATGGTTAAAAAGAAGAGGAGGAAGAAGAAGAAGTAGAAGGCAAAGGAGAAGAAGAAGAAGAAGAAGTAGAGGAAGAACAACAAGTAGAAGAAGTAGAAAAAGATGAAGAAGTGAAGAAGGAGAAGAAAAAGAATAAAAAGAAGAAGAAGAAGAAGAAGAAGACAAAGAAGTAGAAGAATAAGAAGAAGGAGAAATAGAAGAAGAAGAAGAAGAAGGAGAAGGAAAAAGGAGAAGAAGGATAAGGAGAAGGAGAAGAAGGAGAAGGCAAAGAGAAGAAGCTGAAGAGGAAGAAGAAGAAGAAAAAGAATAAGAAGTCATAGTAGTAGTAGTGGTAGTCAAAGAGGAAGAAGAACGAAAAAATGGGGTAGATGACAAAGAAGAAGATGAGGAAAAAGAAGAAGAAGAAGAAGAAGAAGAAACAGAGGAGGAAGAAGAAGAAGAAGAAGAAATAGAGGAAGAAATAGAAGAAGAAGAAGAAGAAGAAGAAGAATTAGACGAAGAAGAAGGAGGAGAAGAAAAAGAAGAAGCAGAAGAAGAAAAAGATGATGAAGGAGAAAAAGTAGTTCAAGTAGAAAAATAAGAAGAAAAAGAAGAAAAAAATTAAGAAGAAGAAGAAGAAGATGTAAAAGGAGAAGATGAAGAAAAAGAAGAAAAAGTAGAATTAAAATAAGAAGATGAAGATGAAAAAGAACAAGAACAAGAAGAAGAGTACGAAGATGATGATGAAAAAGTAGAAGAAGAAGATGAAGAATTTGAAGAAGAAGAAGAAAAAGATGAAGATGAAGAAGAAGAAAAAGAGAAAGAAAAAGAAGAAGAAGAAGATGAAGAAGGACAAAAAGAAGAAGAAGAAGAAGATGAAGAAGTAGTAATAATAGTAGCAAAAGGAGAAGAAGAAGAATAATAAGTATTAGAATACGAAGAAGAAGAAAAATAAAAGGAAGAAGAAGAAAAAGAAGAAGAAGAAGAAGAAAAAGAAAGGGAAGAAGAAGAAGAAGAAGAAGAAGAAGAGGACGAAGAAGAAGCAGAAGAAGAAGAAGAATAATAAGAAGAAAATGAGAATCAAGAAGAAGAAGAAGAAGAAGAAGAAGTGGAAGAAGAAAAGGAAGAAGAAGTAGAAGATGTAGAGGAAGTAGAAGGAGGAGGAGGAGAAGAAGAAGAAGAAGAAGAAGAAGAAGAAGAGGAAGAAGAAGAAGAAGAAGAGGAGGAAGTAGAACAAGAAGAAGAAGAGAAAAAGATGATGATGATTGTGACAATGAAGATGATGATGATGAAGAAGAAGAAGAAGAAGAAGAATTAGAAGAAGAAGAAGAATAAGAACTTGAACAATTAGAATAAGATGAAGAAAAAGAAGAAGGAGAAGAAGAAGAAGGAGAATAAGGAAAAGAAGAAAGAGAAGAAGAAGAAGACGAAGAAGGAGAAGAAGATGGAGAGGAAGAATTAGAAATAGAAGAAGAAGATGATGATGATGATGAAGATAAAGAAGAAAAAGAAGAAGAAAAAGAATAACAAGCAAAAAAAGAAAATTAAAAAGACAAAGAAGAAGAAGAAGAAGACGAAAAAGAAGTAGAGGAGGAGGAAGAAGAACACGTAGAAGACGAAGAAGAAGAAGAAGAAAAAGAAGAAGATGATGAAGAAGCAGAAGAAGAAGAAGAAGAAGAAGAAGAAGAACAAGAACAAGAAGAATAAGAAAAAGAAAAGAAAGAAGAAGAAGAGGTAGAAAAAGAAGTAGTAGTGGTAGAAGAAGAAGAAGAAGAAGAAGAAGAAGCAGAAGAGGAAGAAGAAGAAGAAGGAGAAGAAGAAGAACAAGAAGTAGAAGTAAGAGAAGAAGTTGAAGAAAAAGACAAAGAAGAAGAAGAAGTGGAAGTAGTAGTAGAAGAAGAAGCAAAAGAAGAAGAAGAAGAAGAAGAAAAAGAAGAAGAAGAATACGATTTAGAAGAAGAAGAAGAAGAAGTAGATAGAGAAGGAGAGGATGAAGAAGAAGAAGAATAGAAAGAAGAGGAAGAAGAAGAAGAAGAAGAAGTAATAGAACTAGAAGTAAATGAAGAAGAAGATGAGGATGAAAAAGAACAACAACAAGAAGAAGATGAAGAAGAACAAGAAGAAGAAAAAGAAGAAGAAAAAGAAAAAGAAGAAGAAGAACGAGAATAATAATAATAATAATAATAATAATAATAATAATAAGAGAAAGAAGAAGAAGAAGAAGGTGAAGGAGTAGAAGAAGAAGATGAAGAAGAAGAAGGTGGAGGAGAAGAAGAAAACGAGGAAGGAGAGGAAGAGGAAGAAGAAGAAGAAGATGATGAAGATAAATAGGATGAAGAAAAAGAAGAAAAAGAAGAAGAATAGATAGAAGAAAAAGAACTAGACAGAGAAGAAAAAAGAAGAATAATAATAATAATGATTTTAATTGTAATAACAATAGCTATAATGATAATGATAATGATGATGATAATAACAATAATAATAATAATAATAAATACGATATGAAGAAGAAGAAAAAGATGAAGTAGAAGAAGAAAATGAAGA
>JAIUJO010002156.1:0-5000 GCA_023846275.1 Vanilla planifolia | reverse complement strand
AGAAGAAGAAGAAGAAGGAGGGGGAGGAGGAGGAGAAATGAAAAAAAGAAGACGAAAAAAAGAAAAACAAGATGGAATACAAGAAGGCGAAGAAGAAGAAGAAGAAGAATAGTAGTAGTAATAATAATAATAATAACATGAAAGAGTAATAATAATAACAATCATAATAATAATAATAATAATAATAAGGTTAATAAGAAGAAGAAGAGGAAAAGGAAGAAGAAGGAGAAGAAGAAAAGGAATAAGAATAAGAATAGGAAGAAGTTGAAGACCTAGATGAAGAATAAGAAGATTAAGAAGAAGAAGAAGAAGAACAATATGAAGTAGTAGTAAAAGAAGAAGAAACAAGAAGGAGATGAAGATGAAGAAGATGAAGAAGAACGAGAACAAGAAGAAGAACAAGAACAAAAAGAAGAAGTTGGAGAAGAAGAAGTAGGAGAAGAAGACGAGGAAGAAGAAGGAGATGAAGAACAAAAAGATGAATAAGAAGAAGAAGCAGATGTAGAAGAAGAAGAAGAAGAAGAAAAAGAAAAAGAAGGAGAAGAAAATGAAGAAGAAGAAGTAGAAGAAGAAGAAGAAGAAGAACAAGACGAAGAAGATGATGATGATGAAGAAGAAGAAGACGAAGACGATGAAGGAGACGAATGGGAAGAAGAGGAAGAAAGGAAGAAGTAGAAGAAGAAGAAGAAGAAGTAGAAGGAGAAGGAGAAGAAGAAGAAAAAGTAAGAGAAGAAACAAAAAATGAAGAAGAAGACAAAGAGGAAGAGGAAGAACAGGAAGAGGAAGAAGGGCAAGAAGAAGAAGATGATGATGAAGAAGAAGAAGAAGAAAAAGGAGGAAGAGGAAGAGGAGTGAAGAAGAAGAATAAGAAGTTGAAGAAGAAGAAGAAGAAGGAGAAGGGGAAGATAAACAAGAAGAAGAAGAGGAAGAAGAAGAAAGATAAGAAAAAGAAGAATAAGAGGAAGAAGAAGAAGAAGATGATGAAGAAGAAGAAGAAAAAGAAGAAGAGAAATAAGAAAAAGAAAAATAATAATAATAATAATAATAATAATAATACTCATAATAATAATAGAAATAAGAAGTAAAGCAAGAAGAAGAAGGTGATGGAGTTAAAGAAATGGAATAAGAATAAGAAGTAGAAGAAGAAAAAAAGAAGAAGAAGAATAAGAAGAAGAAGAACAAGAAGAAGAAGGAGAAGAAGTAGAACAAGAAGAAGTTCTAGAAGAAGAACAAGAGCAAGAAGAAGAAGAAAAGGAAGATAAGGAAAAAGGAGAAGGAATAGGAGGAGGAGGAGGAGAAGAAAAAGAAGAAGAAGAAGTAGAAGTACAAAAAGTAAAGAACTGAAGAAGAAGGAGAGGAAGAAGAAGAAGAAGATGAAGAAGAATAAGAAGAAGAAGGAGAAGAATAATTAGAAGAAGAAGGAGAAGAAAAGAGGAAGAAGGAGAAGAAGATGATGAAGAAGAAGAAGAAGAAAGAGAAGAAGAAGATGAAGTGGTGGAAGAAGAATAAGAAGAAGACAAAGAATAAGAAAAGGTAGAAGTAGAAGAAGAAGAAAAAGAAGATATTCAAGAGTAAGAAGAAGTGGAATAACTATATGAAAAAGAAGAAGAAGTGGAAGAAGACGAAGATAAAGAAGAAGAAGAACAAGAAGAAGAAGAAGAACTAGAAGAAGAAGAAAAGCAATAAGAATAAGAAAATATTAATAATTATAATAGTTATAATAATAAAAATAATCATAACAAAAAAATAATAATAATCATAATGATAGTAATAAGGGGTAGAAGTAGTAGAATTAGAAGAAGAAGAACAAGAATGAGATTGAGAAGGAGGAGAAGAAGAAGAAGAATAAGAAGAAGAAATAGAAGAAGAAGAAGTAGAAGAAGAAGAAGATGATGATGAAGAAGAAAAAGAAGATGAAAATGGGGAAGAATGGAAGAAGAAGAGGTGGAGGAGGAGAAGGAAGAAGAACAAGAAGAAGAAGAAGTAGTAGAGGAAGAAGGAGAAGAAGAAGAAGAGGAAGAAGAAGAAGAAGAAGAAGAAGAAGAAAAAGGAAGAGGAGGGGAAAAAGAAGGAGGTGAAGATGATGATGAAGAAGAAGAAGAAGAAGAAGAAGTAGAAGAAGAAGAAGTAGAAGAAGAAGAAGAAGAAGAAAAAGAGGAAGAAGAAGAAGAAGAAGAAGAAGTAGAAAAAGAAGAAGAAGAAGAAGAAGAAAAGGAAGATTTAGAAGAAGAAGGAGAAGAAGAAGAAGGTGAAGAAAAGGCATAAGAAGAGAAGAAGAAGAAGAAGAAGAAGAAGAATAAGTAGAATTAGACGAAGAAGAAGAAGTAGAATAAGGAGAAAAAGAATAAGAATAAGAATAAGTATATGAATAAGATGAAAAAAAGGTGAGGAACAAGCAGAACAAACCGCAGAAGAAGAAAAAGAAGGAGAAGAAGATAAAGAAGGAGATGATGATGAAGAAGGGGAAGAAGAAGAGGAAGAAGAAGAAGGAGAAGAAGAAGAAGGAGAAGTAGAAGAAGGAGAAGAAGAAGTAGTAGTAGTAGTTGTAGAAGATAAAGAAGAACAAGAAGAAGAAGAAGAGGAAGAAGAAGAAGAAGAACAAGAAGAAGAAGAAGAAGAAGAAAGACAAGAGGAAGAGATAGAAGAAGAAGAGGAAATGTAAGAACTAGAAGAAGAAGAAAAAGAAGAACTAGAAGAAGCAGCAGAAGAATAAGAATAAGAATAAGAATAAGAAAAACAAGAAGACAAAGAAGAGGAGAATGAAGGAAAAGCAAAAGAAGAAGAAGAAGATGAAGGAGTAGAAGAAGAAAAAGAATAAGAAAAAGAAGAAGTGGTAGATTAAGACGAAGAAGAAGAAGAATAAGAAGGAGAAAGTGAAAAATAAAAAGAATAAGAATAAGAACAAGAAGAAGAAGAAGAAAAACGGGAGGGGTACGAAGAAGAAAATGTAGAAGAAGATGAAGGAGAGGAAGAAGCAGAAGAAGCTGAAAAAGGAGAAGAAGAAGAGCGAGAAGAAGAAGGAGAAGAAGAATAAGAAGAACTAGCAGTAGTTGTAGAAGATAAAGAAGAATAAGAAGAAGAGAAGAAGAAGAAGAAGTGGAAGAAGAAGAAGAAGAAGAAGAATAAGAAATGGAAGAAGAAGAAGTAGTAGTAGTAGAAGAAGAAGAAGAAGAAGAAGAAGATGGAAAAGAAAAAGAAAGAGAGGATGATGAAGAAGAAGAAGAAGAAGAATAAGAAGAAGAAGAAGAAGATGATGAAGAAGGAGAAGAAGAAGAAGAAGAAGAAGAAGAATTGGAAGAAGAATAGCAAGAAGAAGAAGAAGAAGGAGAGGAAGAAGAAGGAGGAGGAGCAGGAGGAGGAGAAACGAAAAAGAAGAAGAAGACGAAGAAAAACAAGATGAAATACAAGAAGACGAAGAAGAAGAAGAAGAAGAACAATAGAAAAAATAATAATAATAACATGAAATATTAATAATAATAATAATAATAATAATAATAAGTTGAATAAGAAGAAGAAGAAGAAAAGGAAGAAGGAGAAGGAGAAGAAGAAAAGGAATAAGAATAAGAATAGGAAGAAGTGGAAGATCTAGATGAAGAATAAGAAGATTAAGAAGAAGAAGAAGAAGAACAATATTAAGTAGTAGTAGAAGAAGAAGGAACAAGAAGAAGATGAAGATGAAGAAGATGAAGAAGAAGGAGAAGAAGAACAAGAACAAGAACAAAAAGAAGAAGCTGGAGAAGAAAGAGAAGAAGATGTAGAACAAAAAGATGAATAAGAAGAAGATGTAGATGTAGAAGAAGAAGAAGAAGATGAAGAAGTAGAAGAAGAAGAAGAAAAAGAAGAAGAAGGAGAAGAACATGAAGAAGAAGAAAAAGAAGAAGAACAAGAAGAAGAAGAAGAAGAAGAAGAAGAAGAAGATGAAGAAGAAGAAGAAGAAGAAGAAGAAGACGAAGAAGAAGGAGACGAAGGGGAAGAAGAGGAGGAATGGAAGAAGTAGAAGAAAAAGAAGAAGATGAAGAAGAAGAAGGAGGAGAAGAAGAAGAAGAAGAAGAAGCAGAAAGAGAAGAAATAGAAAAAGAAGAAGAAGACAAAAAGGAAGAGGAAGAAGAGTAAGAGGAAGAAGGGGAAGAAGAAGAAGATGATGAAGAAGAAGAAGAAGAAAAAAGAGGAAGAGGAGGAGTGAAGAAGAAGAAGAATAAGAAGAAGTTGAAGAAGAAGGAGAAGAAGGGGAAGATAAAGAAGAAGAAGAAGAAGAGGAAGACGAAGAAGAATGATAAGAAAAAGAAGAATAAGGAATAAGAAGAAGAAGAAGATGAGTAAGAAGAAGAAGAGAAAGAATAATAATAATAATAATAATAAAAATAATAACAGTAATAATAATAATAATAATAACAATTATAATAGAAATAAGAAGAAGTAGAAAAAGAAGAAGAAGAAAAAGAAGATGAAGAAGGAGATGGAGTTGATGAAATGGAATAAGAAAAAGAAAGAAAAAGAAGAAGAAAAAGAAGAAGAAGAACAAGAAGAAGAAGAAGGCAAAAAAGAATAAGTAGAAGAAGGAGAAGAAGAAGAAGAAGAAGAAGAAGAAGTAGTAGTAGAAGAAGTACACAAGTAGAAGGAGAAGAAGTAGAAGAAGAAGAGGAAGAAGAGGAGGAGGAGGAGAAGAAAAAGAAGAAGTAGAAGAGGAAAAAGTAGAAGTAGAAGAAGAAGAAGAAGAAGAAGAAGTAATAGAAGAGGAGGATGAAGGAGAGAAGAAAAGGAAAATGAGAAGAACATGAAGAAATGAATAGAATAGAAGAGGAAGTAGAAGTAAAAGAGGAAGTAGAAGAAGAAGAAGAAGAATAAGACGGAGGAGACGAGGGGGAGGAGGAGGAGGAGGAGGAGGAGGAGGAGAGGAGAAGAAGAAGAAGAAGAAGAAGAAGAGGAGGAAGGAGGAAGGAGAAGGAGAGAAGAAGAAGAAGAAGAAGAAGAGAAGAAGAATAAAGTAGCCTTGTAGTTAT
>JAIUJO010002562.1:42500-44605 GCA_023846275.1 Vanilla planifolia | reverse complement strand
TCTTCTTCTTTTACCGCTACTACTTATTCTTCTTCATCTTCATCTTCTTCTTCTTCTTCTCAACTATTTCTTTTTCTTCTTCATCTTCTTCTTCTTCTTCTTTTTCTACTTCTTCTACTACTTCTTATTCTTCTTTTTCTTCTTGTTCTTCTCCTTCTTGTTCTTTTATTTCTAATAATTATTCTTCTTGCTATTTTTCTTCATATTCTTCTTCTTTTAGTTGTTCTTATTCTACTACTTCTTCTTCCTCTACTTCTCCTTCTTCTTCTTTCTCTTCATCATCATCATCTCCTTCTTCTTCTGCTTCATCTTTTTCTTTTTCTTCTTCTTCTTCTAATTCTTCTTGTTCTTCTTCTTCTTCTTGGCATTCTTCTTCTTCATCTTCTTCTTCTTCTTTTTCTTCTTCTACTTCATCTTCTTGTCCCATCTCCTTCTTCATCTACTTCATTTTCTTCTTCTTCTTCTTCTTCTTTTTCTTCTTCATCTTGTCGTTCTTTTCTTCTTTTCTGTCTTCTTCTCCTTTTACTTCCTCTTCTTCTACTTCTAGTTCTTCTTCTTTTACCACTTCTTCTTCTCCATCTTCTTCTTCTTCTTCTTCTTCTACTTCTTCTTCTTCTTATTCGTCTTCTTCATGTTCTACTACTTCATCTTCTTCTTCATTTCTTATTCTTCTTCTTCTTCTTTTATTTCCTCTTCTTTTACATATATTTCTTTTTCTTCTTCTTTTTCTTCTACTTCATCTTCTCCTTCTTCTTCTTCTTCTTTTCTTCTTTTCCCTTCTTCTACTTCTTCTACTTCTTGTCCTTCTTTTTCTTTTACTACTACTTCTTCTTCTTCTTCTTCTTCTTCTTATTCTTCTTTCTCTTCGTCTTCTTCCTCTCCTTCTTCTTCTTCCTCTTCTTCATCTTCCTCTTCTCCTTCTTCCTCTTCTTCTTCTTCTTCTTCTTCTTCTTCTTCTTCTTCCTCAACTTCTTCTTCTTCTGCTTTTTCTTCTTCTTCTTCTTCTTCTTCTCTACAGCTTCATCTTCTCTTCTTCTAGTTCTTCGTTTT
Source organism: Vanilla planifolia (assembly GCA_023846275.1). Taxonomy (NCBI): domain Eukaryota; kingdom Viridiplantae; phylum Streptophyta; class Magnoliopsida; order Asparagales; family Orchidaceae; genus Vanilla; species Vanilla planifolia. Next base: position 43,555 of record JAIUJO010002562.1, on the reverse strand, counting down.
CTTCTTCTTCTTCTTCTTCTTCTTCTCCTTCTTGTTCTTGTTCTTCTTATTCTTTTTCTTCTTCTTCTTATTCTTCTCCCTCTTCTTCTCCTTGTTCTTCTACTTCATCATCATCTTCTTCTTCATCTTCTCCTTCTTCTTCTCCTTCTTCTTCATCATCTTCTTCTTCTTTGTCTTCTTCTTTTCCTTCGTCTTCTTCTTCTTCTTCTTCTTCCCTTCTTCTTCTTCTTCTTCTTCTTCTTTAGCTTCTTCTTCTTCTTCTTCTTCTTTAGCTTCCTCTTCTTCTTCTTATTTTAATACTTCTTCTTTTACTTTTTTTCTCCTTCTACATGTTCTTCTTATTCTTGTACTTCTTCTCCTTCTTTTTCTTCTTCTTCGTTTACTTCTTCTACTTCTTCTTCTTCTTAATCTTCTTCTACTTGTTCTTCTTCTTCTTCATCTTCTTCTTCTCCTACTTCTTCCTCTTCTTTCTTCTTATTCTTCATCATCTTCTTCTTCTTTTTCTTCAACATCTACTGCTACTTCTTCTTCTTCATCTTTTTCTTCTTCTTCATCTTCTTCTTCTTCTCCTTTGTCTTCTTCTTCTTCTTCTTTTTCTTCTTCTCCTTCTTCTTCTACTTCTTCTTTTTCTTCCTCTTCTTCTTTTACTTCTTCCTCTTCTTCTTTTACTTCTTCCACCTCTTCTTCTTCAACAATATCTTCTTCTTCTTCTTCTACCTTTTCTTCTTCACTTGTCTCCATTTCATCATCATCATCTTCTTCTTCTTCCTCTTCTTCTTATTTTTATTCTTCTTCTTCTTCTTCCTCTTCTTCTTCATCTACTTCATCTGCTTCTTCTTCTTCTCCTTCTTCTTCTTCTTCTTCTCCTCCTTCTCCTCTACTTCTTCTTCTTCTTCTTCGTCTTCTTCTACTATTTCTTCTTCATCTTATTCTTATTCATCCTTTTCTTCTTCCTCTTCTTTTTCTTCTTCTTCTTCTTCATCTTCTTCTTCTACTTCTTTTTCTTCTTCTTCCACTTCTTCTTGTTCTTCTTCATCTTCTACTTTATATCTTTC
>JAIUJO010002562.1:32500-40000 GCA_023846275.1 Vanilla planifolia | reverse complement strand
TCTTCTTCCTCATCTTCTTCTTCTTCTTCTTCTTCTTCTTCTTTTTCCTCTTCATCTTCCTCTACTTCAACTTCTTCATCCCCTTCTTCTTCTTCTTCTACTTCTTCTTCTTTTTCTTCATCATCATCTTCTTCTTCTTCTTCTTGTTTCTTCTTCCTTTTCTTCTTCTTCTTCTTCTTCTACTACTTCTTCTTCTTTTTCTTCATCATCATCTTCTTCTTCTTCTTCTTATTTCTTCTTCTTTTTCTACTTCTTCTTCTTCTTGGACTCCTTCTTCAACATCATCATCTTCTTCTTCTTCACCTTCTTATTCTTCTTCTTCTTCTTCATCTTCTTCTTATTCTTCTTCCTCCTCTTCTTCCACTTCTTCCTCTTGTTCTTTTTCTTCTTTCTCTTCTTCCACTTCTTCTTCTTCCATTTCTTCATCTTCTTCTTCATCATCATCTTGTTTGTTTTGTTCGTCTCCTTCTTCTTTTTCTTCTTCTTCACCTTTTTCCTCCCCATCATATTCTTATTATTTTTTCTCTTCTTGTTCCTCTTCTTCTTCCAATTCATCTACATCATCTACTTTTTCCTCTGCTTTTTCTTATACTTCTTCTTTTTATTCTTCTACAACTTCTTCTTCTTCTTCTTCTTCCCATTCTTCTTCTTCTTTTTCTCTTCTTCTACCTCTTCTTCTTCTTCTTCTTCTTCTACTACTACTTTTTCTTCTTCTTCTTCTTCTTCTTTAGATTCTCCTTCTTCTTCTACTACTTCTTCTTCTTCTATTTCTTCTTCTTCTTCTTCTTTTTCTTCTTCTTTTACTTCATCATCATCATCATCATCATCATCATCATCTTCTTCTTCTTCTTCTATTGGTCCTTCTTGTTCTTCATCTTCATCATCTTCTTCTTCTTCTTCTTCCTCTTTTTCTTCTTGTTCTTCTTCTTCTTCCTCTTCTCCTTCTACTTCTTCTTCCTCTTCTTTTTTGCCTTCTTTTTCTTCTTCTTCTGCTTCTTCTTCTTCTTCTTCTTCCTCATCTTCATCTTCTTGTTCTTCTTCCTCTTCTTTTTCTTCTTCATCTTCTTCTTCTTCTTCGTCTTCTTCTTATTCTTTTTCTTCTACTTCTTCTTCTTCTTCATCATCATCTTCTTCTTCTTACTCTTCTTCTTATTATTATTATCATTCTTCTTCTTCTTCTTCTTCTTCTTCATCTTCTTCTTCTTCTTTTTCTTCTTCTTCTTCTTCAACTTCTTCGTCTTCTTCTTCTTCTTCTTCCTCTTTCTCTTTTTCTTCTTCTACTTCTTCTTCTTCTTCTTCTTTTTCTTCATCTTATCTTTCTACTTCTTCTTCTTCTTCTACTTCTTCTTCTTCTTCTTTCTTCTTCTTCTTCTTCTTTTCTACTTCTTCTGCTTCTTCTTCTTCTTGTTCATTTTCTGTATCTTCCTCTTCTTCTTCTACTTCTACTTCTTCTTCTTCTTCTACTTCTTTTGATTCTTCTTCTTATACTTGATCATCTTTTTATTCCTCTTCCTCATCCTCTTCTTCTTCCTCTTCTTGTTCTTGTTATTCTTCTTCTTCCTATTCTTCTTCTTCTCTTTCTTCTAGTCTTCTTCTTCTTCTTCCTCTTCTTTCACTTCAACTTCTTCTTCTTCCTCTTCCTCTTCTTCTTCATCAACTTATTCCTCTTCATCTTCCTCTTCTTCTTGCTCTTCTTCTTCTTTTTCTTTTTCTTCTTCTTCTTTTACTTCTTCTTCTTCTCCTCCTCCTTCTTATTCTTCTCCTTCTTCTTCTTTTTCTTCTTTTTCTCCTTTTTCTAGTACTTTTTCTACTTCCTCTCCTTCTTCTTCTTCTACTTCATTTTCATGTTCTTCTTCTTCTACATCTTCTTCTTTTTCTCCTTCTTCCACTTCTTCCACATCTTCCTCTCCTTCTTCTTCTTCATGTTCTTCATCTTCTTCTTCTTCTTCTTCTTTTTCTCATTCTACTTCTTCCACTTCTTCCTCCTCTCCTTCTTCTTCTTCTTCTCCTTCTTATTCTTCTTCTTCTTCTTTTTCTTCTACTTCTTGTTTTCCTCTTCTTCTTCTTCCTTTTCTTCTTCATCCTCTTCTTCTTCTTCTCAAAATTCTTCTTCTTCTTCTTCTTCTCGTTCTCCTTCTTCTTCTTCTTCTTCTTCTTCTTCTTCTTTTCTTTCTTCTGCATTTTCTTCTTCTTCTTCTTATTCTACTTTTTATTTTTCTTCCTCTTCTTCTTCTTCTTCTTCTTCTTTCTCCTCTTCTTCTTTCTTCTTCCTCTTCTTCTTCTTCTTCTTTTTCTTCTTCTTGTTCTTCGTTATGTTCTTCTTCTTGTTCTTCTTCTTATTCTTCTTTCTCTTCTTCTTCCTTTCCTTCTTCCTCTTCTTCATCTTCATCATCTTCTTCTGCTTCTTCTTCTTCTAATACTTCTTTTTCTTCTTTTTCTTTTACTTCAACTGTTTCTTCTTCTTTTACTTCTTCTTTTTCTTCTTCTTCTATTTCCTCTTCTTCTTCTTCTTCTTCTTGTGATTTTTCTTTTCTTCCTCAACATCTCCTTCTTCTTCTTCATCATCATCTTCTTCTTCTTATTCTTCTTTTTCCTCTTCTTTTTATGCTTCTTCCTCTTCCTCTTCTTCTTCTTCTTCTTCTACTTTTGCTTTATCATCTTCTTCTTCTTCTTCTGCTTCTTCATCATTTTCTTTTTCTTCTTTTATTTCATTTACTTCTTCTTCTTCTTCTTTTTCTTCTTCTTCTTTTTCTTCTACTTCTTCTTCATCACCTTCTTCTTCTCTTTCTTCTTCTCCATCATCTTCTTCACTTCACCTTCCTCTTCTTCTTCTTGTTCTTCTTCTTCATCATTCAATTCTTCTTATTCTTGTTCTTCTTATTCGTGTTTTTCTTCTTCTTCTTTTTCTTCTTCTTCTTCTTCTTCTTTCTCTTCTTCTTCCTCTTCCTCTTCTTCTTCTTCCTCTTCTTTTTCTTTTCCTTCTTCTTTTACTTCTTCTTCTTCTTCTTCTTTCCTCTTCTTCTTCTTCTTCTTCTTCTACCACTTCTTCCTCTTTTCTTCTTCTTCATCTATTTCTTCTTCTTTTTCTTCATCATCATCATCTTCTTCTTCTTCCTCTTCTTCTTCTTCTTATTCTTCTTCTTCTTCTTCTTCTTCTTTTTCATCTTCATTTTCTTCTTCTTCTACTTCTTCTTCTTCTTCTCCTACTTAAAAATCCTCAACTTTTTCTTCTTCTTGTTCTCTTGCTTCTTCTTTTTATTCTTCTTGTTCCTCTTCTTTTTCTTCTTTTCCTTCTTCTTCTACTTCTTTATCTTCTTCCTCTTGTCCTTCTTCATCTTTTTCTTCTTCTCCTTCTTCTTCTTCATCATCTTCTTCTTCTTCTACATCATCATTTTCTTCTACTTCTTCCTCTTCTTCTTCTTCTTCTTCTACTTCTTTTTTTTCTTCTTCATCATCTCCTTCTTCTACTTCTTCATCATCTTCCTCTTGTTCTTCCTCCTTCTTCTTCTTGTTCTTCTTCTTCTTCTTATTCTTCTTCTTCTTCTTCTTCTTCCTAGTCTTCTTCTTCTTCTTCTACTTCTTTCACTTCATCTTCTTCTTCTTTCTCTTCCTCTTTTCTTCCTCTTCTTCTTCCTCAACTTCTTACTTTTCATCTTCCTCTTCTTCTTCCTCTTCTTCTTCTTCTTCTTCTTTTTCTTCTTCTTTTACCTCTTCTTCTTCTCCTCCACCTTCATGTTATTTCCTTCTTCTTCTTCTTCTTCTTCTTCTTTTCCTCATTCTTCTACTTCTTTTTCTACTTCCTCTCCTTCTTCTTCTTCTACTTCTTCTTCATCTTCTGCTTCTTGTACTTCTACTTTTTCTCCTTCTTCCACTTCTTCCACATCCTCCTCTCCTTCTTGTTCATCTCTCTTCTTCTTCTTCATCTTCTTCTTTTTCTCCTTTTACTTCTTCCACTTTTTCCTCTTCTCCTTCGTCTTCTTCTTCTCCTTCTTCTTCTTCTTCTTCTTCTTCTTCTTCTTTTTCCTCTTTTTCTTCTTCTTCTTCTTCTTCTTCTCCTTCTTCATCCCCTTCATCTTGTTCTTCATCATCTTCTTCTCTCTCTTCTTTTTCTTCTCCATCTTCTTCTTCAGCATCTTCGCCTTCGTCTTCTTCTTCTTCTTCTTTTTCTTCTTCTTCTTCTTCGTCTTCTTCTTCTTTTTCTTATTTGCCTTATTCTTCTTCTTCTTCTTCTACTTCTTCGTCTTCTTCTTCTTTGTCATTTTCTTCTTCCTCTACTTCTTCCTCTTCCTCTCTTCCACTTCCTCTTCTTCCTTTTCTTCTTCTTCTTCTTCTTCTTCTTCGTGTTCTTATCCTTTTTCTTTCCCTTCTTCTTCTTCTTCTTCTTCTTCTTCTTCTTCTTCTTCTTTTTGTTCTTCTTCTTATTCTTGTTGTTCTTCTTCTTCCTCATCTTCTTCTACTCCTTTCTACTTCTTCATCTAATTCTACATCTTCTTTTACTTCTACTTCTACTTCTTCATCTTCTTCTTCTTCTTCTTCTTTTTCTTCTTCTTCTTCTTCTTCTTCTTCTTTTAAATCTTCTACTTCTCCATCATCTTCTTCTTTTTTTGCTTCTTCTTCTTCTTCTTTCCTTCTTCTTCTTCTTCTTCTTCTTCTTCTTTTGCTTCCTCTTTTTCTTGTTCTTATTCTTATTCTTCTTCTTTTTCTTCTTCAGTGTCTTCTACTTCATCGGCATCATCTTCTTCTTCTTCTTCTTCGCGCTTTTCCTCTTATTCTTCATCATCATATTCTTCTTCTTCTTCACCTTCTTCTTCATCTTCCTCTATTTCCTATTCTTTTCCTTCTTCTTTTTATTCTTATTCTTCTTTGTTTTCTTCTTCTTCTTCTTCGTCATGTTCTGCTTCTTCCTTTTCCTCCTCTTCCACTTCATATTCTTCTTTTTTTCTTGTTCTTCTTCTTCTTCTTCCCCTTCTTTTTTTTCCTTTGAATCATATACTTCTTCTTCTTCTTCATCCTCTTCTTCTTCTTCTTCTTCTTCTTCTTCCCCTCCTCCTCCTGTTCCTTCTTCTTCTTCTTCTTCTTCTTCTTCTTCTTCTCCTTCTGCTTCTTCTGCTCCTTCTTCTTCTTCTTCTTCTTCTTTGCCCTCATCTTCTTCTTTGTGTTCTTCTTTTTCTACTTCTTCTTCCTCTTGTTCTTCTTCTTCTTCTTCTCCTTCGTCTTCTTCTCCTTTTTCTTCGTCTTCTTCTTCTTCTTTATCTTTGTCCTCATCATCTTCTTGTTCTTCTTTTTCTTCTTCATTGTGATCTCGTTCTTCTTTGTCTTCTTCTTCTTGTTTTCATCTTTTACTACTTCTTCGTCTTCCTCTTCTTTATCCTCTTCTTCTTCTTCTAATCATCTACTTCTGCTTCTTCTTCTTTTTCATTCTTCTTCCTCATCTTCTTCTTCTTCTTCTTCTTCTTCTTCTTTTTCTTCATTCTTCTTCCTCATCATCTTCTTCTTCTTCTTCTTCTTCTTCTTCCTCTTCATCTTCATCTACTTCAACTTCTTCATCCCCTTCTTTTTCTTTTTCTTCTTCTTCTTCTTCTTCTTCTTTTCTTCTTATTATTCTACTTCTTCTTATTCTTCTTCTTCTTCTTCTTCTTCTTCTTCTTCTACTTCTTTTTCTTCATCATCATCTTCTTCTTCTTCTTCTTCTCGTTTCTTCTTTTTCTTCTTCTTTTACTTCTTCCTCCTCTTCCTCTACCTCTTCTTTTTGATCGTCATCATCATCTTCTTCTTCTTCTTCTTCTTCTTCTTCTTCTTCTCCTTCTTCTTCTTCTTTTGATTCTTCTTCTTCTTCTTCTTCTTTTTCTTCTTCAACTTCTTCTTTTTCTTCTTCCTTTTCTATTTTTTTTCTTCTTCTTCTTGTCCTTCTTTTGTTTCTTCTTCTTCTTCTTCTTCTTCATCTTCTTCTTCTTCATCATCTTCTTCTACTTATTCTTCTTGTTCTTCTTCTTCATCTTCTTCTTCTTCTTCATCCTCTTCTTCTTCCTCTTCTTCCTCTTCTCCTTCCTTTTCTTCTTCTTCTTCTTCTTCTTCTTCTTCTTCTTCTTCTTTCTTATCTTCATCTTCTACTTCTTCTTCTTCTCCTTCTTCTTCTTCTTCTTCTTCTTCTTTTTCTTTATCATGATCATCTTCTTCGTCTTCTTCTTCTTCTTCTTCTTATTCTTCTTATTCTTCTTCTTCTTCCTCTTCTTCTTCTTCATCTTCATGATCATCATCTTCTTCTTCTTCACCTTCATCATCATCATCATCTTCTTCTTCTTCTTCTTCATCATTTCTTCTTCTTCTTTTTCTTCTTCTACTTATTCTTATTTTTGTTCTTCTTCTTCCTCATCTTTGCATTCTTCAACTTCTTCCTCTTCATCTACGTCTTCTTCATCTTCATGTTCTTCTTGTTCTTCTTCTTCTCTTTTTTCCTCTTCTTATTCCTCTTCTTTTTCTTCTTCTTCTTTTTCTTCTTCGTCTACTTCTTCTTTTTTTCTTCTTCTTTAACTTCTTCTTCTTCTTCTAGTTCTTCTTCTTCTTCTTCTTCTTCAATTTCCTCCCCATCTTCTTCTTCTTTGTCTTCTTCTTCTTCTTCTTCTTCTTGTGCTTCTTCTTCTTCTTCATCTTCTTCTTCTTCTTCCTCTTCCTATTCTTCCACTTTTCTGCTTCTTCTTCTTCTTCCAATTCTACCACTTCTTCTTCTTCTTCTTCTTCTTCTTCTTCTTTTTCCTCTCCTTCATCTTCTTTTTCTTCTATTTCTACTTCTTGTTCTCCTTCTTCTTCTTCTTCTTCTTCATCATTCACTTCTTCCTCTTGTTCTTCTTCTTCTTCTTCTTCCTCTTCTTCTATATTTTCTTCTTCTTCTTCTTCTTCCTCTTCTTCTTCTTCTTCCTCTTCTTCTTCTTCTTCTTGTTCTTTTTCTTCTTCCTCTTCCTCTTCTTCTGCTTCTTCTAGTTGTTCTTGTTCTACTTTTTCTTCTCCTTCTTTCTATTCTTCTTCTTCTGCTTCTTGTTCTTCTATTTCTACTTCTTCTTCTCCATCTTCTTCTTCTTTCTTCTTTCTCATCTTCTTTTTCTTCTTCCTTCTCTTCTTCTTCTTCTTCATCATCATCTTCTTTTTCTTCTACATTATCATATTCGCCTTCTTCTTCCTCTTCTTCTTTTTCTTCTTCTTCTTCTTCTACTTCTTCGCCTTCATCTTCTTCTTCTTCTTCTCCTTCTTCATTTTCGTCCTGTTCTTTTTCTTGTTCTTCTTCTTCTACTTCTTCTTCTTCTTCTTCCTCTTCTTCTTCTTCTCCTTTTTCTTTTTCTTTTTCTTCTTCTTCTTCTTCTTCTTTTTTCTTCTTCTTCTTCCTTTTTTTCATCTTCTTATTCTTCTTCTTCTTCTTCTTCATTTTCTTCATTTTCTTTTTCTTCTTCTTCTAATTCTTCTACTACTCCTTCAAAATCTTCATCTTTTTGTTCTTTTTCTTTTTCT
>JAIUJO010001943.1:42500-44625 GCA_023846275.1 Vanilla planifolia | reverse complement strand
GAAATTGAAGAAGAAGACGAAGAAGAAGATGAAGAAGAAGAGGAAGATGAAGAAGAAGAAGAAGAAGAAGAAGAAGACAAAAAAGATGTAAAAGAAGAAGAAGAAGAAGAAAAAGAAGAAGAAATAGAAGATGAAGAAGAAGACGAAGATGAAGAAGAAGAAGAAGATGATGTTAAAGAAGAAGAAGAAGAAGATGAAGAAGATGAAGAAGATGAAGAAGAAGATTAAGAAGAAGAAGAAGATGATGATGATGAAGAAGAAGAAGTAAAAGAAGAAGAAGAAGAAGAAGAAGAGAAAGAAAAGAAGAAGAAGAGGAAGTAGAAGAAGAAGTAGAAAACGAAGAAGAAGAAGAGGAAGAGGAAGAAGAAGAAGAAGAAGAAGAAGAAGATGATAATGATGAAGAAGAAGGGGAAGAAGAAGAGGAAGACGAAGAAGAAGAAGAAGAAGAAGAAGAAGGAGAAGAAGTAGAAGAAGATGAGGGAGAAGAAGGAGAAGAAGGAGGACAAGAAGAAGGAGGAGGAGGAGAAGAAGAAGAAGGAGAAGAAGAGGAAGAAGAAGAAGCAGGAGAAGAAGAAGAAAAAGAAGAAGAAGGAGAAGAAGAAGAGGAAGAAGAAGAAAAACAAAAAGGAGAAGAAGAAACAGAAGAAGAAGCTAAAGAAGAAGAAGAAGAATTAGATGAAGAACATAAGGAAGATGGTGAGTAAGAAGAAGATGAGGAAGAAAAATAAGAAGAAGAAGAATAAGATGAAGAAGAAGGAGGAGAAGAAGAAGAAGGAGAAGTTTAAGAAGAAGAACAACAACAAGAGGAAGAGGGACAAGAAGAAGAAGAAAAACAAGTGGAAAGAGAAGAAGAAGAAGAAGAAGAAGAAGAAGAAGAGGAAGAAGAGCAACAAGAAGAAGAAGAGGAAGAAGAAGAAGAAGAAGAAGAAGTAGTTGAAGAAGAAGAAGAAGAAGAAGAGGAAGAAGAAGAAAAAGAAAAGAAGAAGAAAAATGGAAAGAAGTTGAAGAAGAAGAAGAACAAGAACAAGAAGAGGAAGAAGTAGAAGAAGTGGAAGAAGAAGGCAAAGAGGATGAACAATACGAAGAGGAAGACGTAGACGAAGAAGAAGAAGACGAAGACGAAGGAGAAGGAGAATAAGAAAAACACGAAAAAGAAGACAAAGAAGAAGAAGGTTAAGAAGAAGAAGACGAAGAAGAAGGAGAAGGAGAATAAGAAGAACACGAAAAAGAAGAAGAAGAAGAAGGCGAACAGGAAGAAAGCGAAGAAGAAGAAGAAGAAGACGAAGAAGAAGAAGATGAAGAAGAACAAAAAGAAGAAGACAAAGAAGAAGAAGAAGACGAAGAAGAAGAAGAAGAAGACAAAGAAGTTGAATAAGAAGAAGAAGAACAAGAAGTAGAAGAAGACGAAGACGAACGAAATGAAGAAGAATGAGATGAAGTAGAAGAAGAGGCTGAAGAAGAGAAGAAGAAGAAGAAGAAGTAGAAGAAGAAGAGGAAGAAGAAGAAGAAGAAGTAGAAGAAGAGGAAGAACAAGAAGGAAAAGGAAGAAGAAGGAGAAGAAGAAGATAAAGAGGAAGAGGAAGACAAGGACGAGGTAGAAGAAGAAGAAGAAGATGAAGAATAAGAAGAAGACGAAGAAAAAGAGAAAGATGGAGAAGAAGAGGAAGAAGAAGGAGAAGACGAAGAAGAAGAAGATGAAGAAGAAGAAGACCAAGAAGAAGGAGAAGACAAAGAAGAAAAAGAAGAAAAAGAAGAAGAAGAAGAAGATGAACAAGAAGAAGAAGAAGACGAAGAAGAAGAAGAAGACGAAGAAGAAGACGAAGAAGAAGAAGATGATGATGAAGTAGAAGAAGACAAAGAAGAGGAAGGAGACGATGAAGAAGAAGAAGATGAAAAGGAAGAAGAAGAAGACGAAGAGAAGAAGACGACGAAGAAGAAGAATTAGACAAAGAAGAAGAAGAGGAAGATGAAGAAGAACATGCAGGAGAAGAAGAAGAAGAAGACGAAGAAAAAGAAGAAAATGATGAAGAAAAAGAAGACAACGAAGAAGAACAAGACGACGACGATGAAGAAGAACAAGAAGATGGAGAAGAATTAGAAGATGAAGATGATGAAGATGACGAAG
>JAIUJO010001943.1:30000-35000 GCA_023846275.1 Vanilla planifolia | reverse complement strand
AGAAGAAGAAGAAGAAGAAGAGGAAGAAGAAGAAGAGGATGACGATGAAGGAGAAGAGGGAGAAGGAGAAGATGTAAAAGAATAAGAAGAAGATGAAGCAGAAGAAGAAGAAGAATAAGTAGAAGAAGAAGAAGAAGAAGGAGATGAAAAAGCACTAGAAGTTGGAGAGGAAGGAGAAGAAGTAGAACAAGTACGAGAAGAAGGAGAAGAAGAAGAAGAAGAAGCATAATAAGAAGAATATGATGAAGAAAGAGAAGAAGAAGAAGCAGTTGGAGAAGAAGAAGAAGAGGAAAATGGGAAGAAGAAGAAGAAAAAGAAGAAGTGGAAGGAGAAGAAAGAGAAGAAGAAGAAGAAGAAGAAGGAAAAGGAGATGAAGAAGAAGTTAAAGTAGAAGAATATGGAGAACATGGAGAAGGAGGAGAAAAATAATTAGAAGAAGTAGACGAAGAAGAAGTACAAGGAGAAGAAGAAGAAGAAGGAGAAGAAGATGAAGAAGATGAAGAAGAAGAGAAGAAGAAATCAAACAAGATGAAGAAGAAGAAGAAGATGAAGAAGAAGGTGAAGAGGAAAAGAAGAAGTAGAAGAATAAGAAGAAGAAGAAGAAGATGTAGCATAAGAAGAAGGAGAAGAAGAAGAAAAAGTCAAAGAAGAAGATGTGGAAGAAGAAGGGAAAGAAGGAGGAGGAGAAGAAGAAGAAGAAGATGAAGAAAAAGAAGAAGAAAAAAAAGAAGAAAAGGAAGATGAAGTGGAGAAGAAGAAGAAGATGAAGCAGAAGAAAAGAAGATGAAAAGGAAGAAGAAGAAGAAGAAGAAGAAGAAGAATAAGAGGAACAAGGAGAAGAAGAAGAAGTCTTAAAAGAAAAAGAAGAGACAAAATAAGGAAGAAGATGAAAAAGAAGTAGAAGAAAAAGGAGAGGAAGAAGAAGAAAAAGATGACAATGATTATGAAGAAGAAGAAGTAGAAGAAGAAGAAGGAGAAGAAGAAGGAGAAGGAGAGGAAGAAGAAGAAGAAGAAGAAGAGGAGAAGGAGGAAGAAGAAGAAGAAGAAGAAGAAGAAGAAGAAGAAGAAAAAGAAGTAGAAAAAGAAGAAGAAGAAGAAGAAAAGAAAAAAAAAGAAGATGAAGTAGAAGATGATGATGAAGAAGAAGGAGGAGAAAAAGATGATGATTAAGAAGAAGAAGAAGAAGAAAAGAAGAAGAAGAAGAAGAAGAGGAAGAAGGAGAAGAAGAAGATGAAGTAGAAGTGGAAGTAAAAGAAGAAGAAGAAGAAAAAAAAAAAATTAAAGAAAGAGGAATAGGAACAAGAAGAAGAAGAAGAAGAAGAAGAAGAACAAGAAGAAGAGGACGAAGAAGAAGAAAAAGAAGGTGTGGGATAAGGAGAGGAGCAAGAAGAAGTGGAAGAAGAAGAAAAGGAAGAAGAATAAGTTGGAAAGAAGAAGAAGAAGAAGTAAAAGAAGAATAATAAGAAGAAGAAGAATAAGAAAAAAAAGTAGTAGTAGTAGTAGTAGAAGAAGAAGAAGTAGAAGAGGATGAAGAGGAAGAAGATGGTGAAGAAGAAGCAAAAGAAGACGAAGAAGAAGTAGTAGAAGATTAAGACAAAGATGTAGAAGAAGAAAAGAAGGGGAAGAAGAAGAGGAAGTAGAAGAAGAAGAAGAAGAAGAAAAATAATAAGAAGAAGAAAAAGAAAAAGTTGATGAAGGATAAGATAAGAAAGAAGAAAAAGAAGAATTAGAAGAAGAAGAAGAAGAAGGAGAAGAAGAAGAAGAAGAAGAAGAAGAAGAAGAAGAAGAAGAGGAAGAAGATGAAGAAGAAGAAGAAGAGGATGAAGAAAATGAACAAGAAGAAGATGAAGAGGAAGAAGAGCAAGAAGAAGGAGAAGAAGAAGAAGAAGAATAAGAAGAAGAAGAAAAAGAAATGAAGACGAAGAGGGAGAACGAGAACAAGAAGAAGCCGAAGAGGAAGAAGAAGAAGAAGAAGAAGAATATGGAGAAGAAGAAGATAAAATAGCAGACGGAGAGAAGAAGGAGAAGAAGAAGAAGAAGAATAAGAATAAGAAGAAGATGAAGAAGAAGAAGAAGACGAAGAAGAAGATGAAGAAGAATAAAAAGAGGCAGATGAAGAAGAAAAAGAAGATAAAGAAGAAGAAGAAGAAGAAGAAGAAGGAAAAGTAGAAGAGGAAGAAGAAGATGAAGAAGGAAAGGAAGAAGAAAAAGGAGATGATAATGAAGAAGAAGTAGTAGGAGAAGAAGAGGAGGAAGAAGAAGAAGAAGACGAAGAAGAAGAAGAGGAAAAAGTGGAAGAAGAAGAAGAAGGAGAAGAAAAAGAAAAAGTAGAAGATGATGAAGTTGAAGAAGAAGATGGAGAAGAAGATGATGATTAAGAAGAAGAAGAAGAAGAAGAAGAAGAAGAAGAAAAAGTGGAAGAAGGATAAGAAGTAGTAGAAGAAGAAGAAGAAGAAGAAGAAAAAGAAAAGGAAGAGGAAGAGAAAGAAGAATAAGAAGAGTAAGAAGGAGATAAAGAAGAAGAAGATGAAGAAGAATAAGAATAAGAATAATAAGAAGTAGCAGTAGAAGAAGAAGGAGAAGAAGAAGCAAAAGAAGAAGAAGTGGGATAAGGAGAGAAAGAAGAAGAAGAAGAAGAAGAAGAAGAAGAGGAAGAAGAAGAAGTTGGAGAAGAAGAAGAAGAAGAAGAAGAAGAAAAAGAATAAGAAGAAGAAGTTGAAGAAGAGGAAGAAGAAGAAGAAGTAGAAAAAGATGAAGAGGAAGAAGAAGGGGAAGAAGAAGAATAAGAATAAGAAGAAGAAAAAGAAGAAGAAGAAGAAGAAATAATGGAAGAAGATCTAAAAGAAGAGGAAGAAGAAGAAGATGGAGAGGAAGAAGAAATAGAAGAAGAAAAAGAGAAGAGAAAGAAGAAGAAGAAGAAGATGAAGAAGAAGACGAAGTAAAAGAATAATAATAATAAGAAGAAGAATTAGGCAAAGAATAAGATGAGGAAGAAGAAGAAGAAGCAGAAGGAGAAGAAAAAGAAGAATTAGAAGAAGAAGAAAACGGAGAAGAAGAAGAAGAAGAAGAAGAAGAAGAAGAGGAAAAGGAAGAAGAAGAGGAAGAAGAAAAAGAAGAAGAAGATGAAGAAGAAGAAGAAGAGGAATAAGAGGAAGATGAAGTGGAAGAAGAAGAAAAAAAAGGAAGAAGTCGAAGAGGAAGAAGAGGAAGAAGGAGAAGAAGAAGAAGAAGAAAATGAAAAAGAAGATAATAATGATGATGATGAAGAAGAAACGAAGAAAGATAAAAAAAGTGGAAGAAGAAGAAGAAGAATAAGATGAAGAAGAAAAAGAAAAAGAAGACGAAGAGGAAGAAGGACAAGAAGAAGAAGTAGAAGAATTATTAGAAGAAGATGAAGTAGAAGAAGGAGAAGAAGAAGATGGTAAAAGAGATGATGAAGAAGAAGAAAAAGTAGAAGAATAAGAGGAGGAACAAGAAGAAGAAGAAGAAAAAGAAGAAGATGAAGAGGTAGGAGAAGGAGAAGAAGAACAAAGAAGAAGGAGAAGAAGAAGAAGGAGAAGATGAAGAAGTATAGGAAGGTGAAGAAGAGGGAGAAGAAGAGGGAGAAGAAGAAGATGAAGAGGAGGAAGAAGGAGAAGGAGAAGAAGAAGAAGAATAAGAAGAAGAAGGAGAAGAATTAGAAAATGAATACCAAGAAGAAGAAAAAGAACAAGAAGAAGGAGGAGTAGAAGAAAAAGAATTAAAAGATGAACGCCAAGAAGAAGAAGAAGAAGAAGAAAGAGAAAGAGAAGAAGAAGAAGAGGAAGAAAAAGAGGAAGTAATAGGAGAAGTAGAGGAAGTAGTCGAAGAAGAAGTTGATGATGAATAAGAAGTAGAAGAATAAGGAGAAGAAGAAAAAGTAGAGGAAGAATAAAATGAAACAGAAGAAGTAGAAGATGAAGAAGAAGAAAAAAAAGAATTCAGAGAAGAAGAAGATGAAGAAGATAAACAAGATGATGATGAAGAGGAAGAAGAAGAAGAAGAAGATGAAGATGACAAAGAAGAAGAAGAAGAAGAAGAAGAAGAAAAAGTAGAAGAAGGAGAATAAGAAGAACAAGAAGAGGAAGAAGGGTGAAGAAGAAGTAGAAGAAGGGGAAGAAGAAGAAGAAGAAGAAGAAGAAAGAGAAGAAGAAAAAGAGGTAGAAGAAGTAGAAATAGAAGAAGAAGAAGAAGAAGAAGAAAAGGAAGAAGAAGTGGAAGAAGAAGTAGAAGTAGTAGTAGTAGTAGAAGAAGAAGAAGAAGAAAAAGGAGATGAAGAAGTAGAAGGAGAAAGAGGAGAAGAAGAAGAAAGATAAGAAGAAGAAGAAGAAAAAGAAGAAGAAGAAGAAAAAGAAGGAGAAGATGATGATGAGGAAGAAGAAGAAGATGAAGAAGAAAAGGAAGAAGAGGAAGAAGAAGAGGAAGAAGAGGAAGAAGAAGAGAAAGAAGAAGAAGATGAGGAGGAAGAGAAAGAAGAAGAAGAGGAAGAAGAAGAAGGAGGGTAAGAAGTAGAAGAAGAAGAAGAAGAAGAAGAAGAAGAAGAAGAAAAGGAAGATGAAGACAAAGAAGAGGAAGAAGAAGAAGAGAGAGAAGAAGGAGAAGAAGAAGAAGAAGAATATAAGATGAAGTGGAAGAAGTAGGAGTAGTAGATGAAGAAAAAGCAGAAGGAGAAGATGAAGATAAAGAGATGTTAAAGGAGGAAGAAGAAGAAGAAGAAGAAGAGTAAGAAGTATAATAAGAAGATGATGATGATGAAGAAAAAGATGAAGAGGATGAAGATGAAGAAGAGAAGAAGAAGAGGAAGAAATAAAAGAGGAAGAAGAAGAAGAAAAAGATGGAAAAGAAAAGGAAAAAGAACAAGAAGAAGAAGAAATAGAAGAAGAAGAAGAAGAAGAAGAAGAAGGAGAAGTAGGAGAAGAATAATAACATGTAGAAGAAGAAGAAGAAGAAATAGAAGAAGAAGAAGAAACAAAGAAGAAGAA
>JAIUJO010001943.1:20000-22500 GCA_023846275.1 Vanilla planifolia | reverse complement strand
ATGAAGAAGAAGAAGAAGAAGAAGAAGAAGAAAAAGAAGAAAAAGTAGAAGAAGAAGAATGAGGAGGAGAAGAAGTAGACGAAGAAAAAGAAGAATAAGAAGAAGAAGAAGAAGATGATGATGATGATGAAGAAGAAAAAACAGAGGAAGAAGAGGAGAAGAAGAAGAAGAAGAAGAAAAAGACGTAGAAGAAGTAAAAGAAGAAGGTGGAGAAGAAGAACAAGTAGAAGAAGAAGAAGAAGAAGAAGAAGAAGAAGAGCAAGAAGAAGAAGAAGAAGAAGTAGAAGATGGATAAGGAAAAAATGGTGATGGCAAAGACGAAGAAGAAGAAGCAGTAGAAGAAGAAGAAAAAAATAAAGAAGAAGAAGAAGTGAAGAAGAAACAGAAGAAGAAGAAGAAGAAGAAGAACGAGAAATAGAAGAACGAGAAGAAGAAGAAGAACATGAAGAGGAGGAAGAAGAAGTTGAAGAAGTGGAAGATGAATACGGAAAAGGAGATGACATTGAAAAGGAAGAAGAAGAAGAAGAAAAAGAAGTCAAAAAAGAAGAGGAAGAAAAAGAAGAAGAAAGGGAAGGAGAAGAAGAAGAAGAAGAAAAAGTTGAAGAAGAAGAAGAAGAAGAAGAAAAAAAAGAAGAGATGAAGAAGAAGAAGAAGAAGAAGATGAAGAACAAGAATGCAAAGAACAATATGAAAAGGAAGAATACATAGTAGAAGAAGAACAAGAGGAAGAAGATGAAGGCAAAAATGAAGAAGAGGAGGAGCAAGAAGGGGAAGATGAAGAAGTTGAGGAAGAAAAAGTGGAAGAAGAAGAAGAAGAAGAAGAAGAAAAGAAGAAGAAGATGAAGATGAAGAAGAACAAGAAGAAGAAGAAGAAGTAGAAGAAAAGGAAGAAGAAGAAGAAGAAGAAGATGATGACGATAATGAAGAAGAAGAAGAAGAAGAACAAAGAGAAAAACAAGAACAACATGAAGACGGAGAAGCTGGAGGACAAGGAGAAGAAGAAGAAGAAGAAGTAAAAGAAGAAGAAGTTGATGATGGTGTTGATAATGATGACGATGATGATAATGAAGAAGAAGAAGAAGAAGAAGAAGAAGAAGAAGAGGAAGAAGAACAAGAAGAACAAGAAGAAGAAGAAGGAGAATAATAATAATAATAACAATAATAAGAAAGAGAAGAAGAAAAAGAAGGAGAAGAAGAAGAATAAGAATGAAAAGAAGAAGAAGATGAATGTGAAGAAGAGGAGGAAGAAGAAAAGGAAGAAAAAGAGACGAAGAAGAAGAATACGAAGACAAAAAAGATGAAGATGAAGAAGATGAAGAAGAAGAAGAAGAAGAAGAAGAAGAACGAGAAGGAGGAGAAGAGGTTGAAGAAGTAAAAGAAAGCGAGGAAGAAAAAAAGAAAAAGAAGAAGAAAAATAAGTAGTAGTAGTAGAAGAAGAAGAAGAATAAGAAGAAGAAGACAAAGAAGAATAAAAGAAGAAGCAGGTGAAGAAGAAGAAGAAGATGGAGAAGAAGAAGAAGAAGAAGAAGGAGGAGGATTAGGAGGAGGAGAAGAAGAAGGAATAGGAGGAGGAGGAGAAGAAGAAGTAGAAGAAAAAGAAGATGATGATGATGATGAAGAAGAAGAGGAAGAAAAAGAAGAAGAAGAAGAAGAAAAAGAAGAAGAAGAATAACAAGAACACGAAGAAGAAGAGAAAGAAGAAGAACAAGAAGAAAAAGAAGAAGACGAAGAAAAAGAAGCGAAAGAAGAAAAGGACTAAGTAGAAGAAGAAGAAGAGGAAAAAGAGTCGAAGAAGAAGAAGAAGTATAAGAAGAAGAAGTCGAAGAAGAGGAAGAAGAAGTAGAAAAAGAAGAAGAAGAAGAAGACAAAGTAGAGGAAGAAGAAGAAGAAGTTAGAGAAGAAGAGAAAGAAGAAGAAGAAGAAGAAGAATAAGATAAAGAAAAAGACAAAGAAGATGATTATGAAGAAGAAGAAGAAGAAGAAGAAGAAGAAGCAGAAGAAGATGGAGAAGAGGGAGAAGAGGAAAATGAAGAAGAAAAAGAAGAAGAAGAGGAAAAAAAGGAAGAAAAAAAACAAGAATAAGAAGAAGAAGAAGAAGAGGAAGAATATGAACATGAACAAGAGGTACAACATGAAGAATAATATAGAGAAGAAGAAGGCAATGAAAAGAAGAAGAAGAAGAAGAAGAAGAAGAATAAGATGAAGACAAAAAAGAAAAAGATGGTGAAGAAGAAGAGGAAGAAGAAGAAGAAGAAGAAGAAGAAGAGGAAGAATAGGAAGTCGATGAAGATGAATAAGTAGAAGAAAAAGAAGAAGAAGAAAAAGTAGAAGAAGAAGGAGGAGGAGGAGAAGAAGTAGATGAAGAAAAAGATGAAGAAGAAGAAGAAGACAAAGAAGATGAAAAAATGAAGGAGGAAGAGGAGAAGAAGAAGAAGTAGAAGATGAACACGTACAAGAAGTAGAAGAAGAAGGCGGAAAAGAAGAACATGTACAAGAAGAA
>JAIUJO010001943.1:2500-5000 GCA_023846275.1 Vanilla planifolia | reverse complement strand
AGTTGAAGAAGAAGACAAAGAAGAGGAAGAAGGAGAGAGAAGGAGAAGAAGAAGAAGAAGAAGAAGAAGAAGAAGAAGTGATACAAGAAGAAGGAAAATAAGAAGAAGAAGAAGTAGAAGAAGAAGAAGAAGAAGAGGAAAAACTTGAAGAAGAAGAAGGAGAAGAAGAAGGAGAAGAAGAAGAAGGAGAAGAAGGGGGAGAAGAAGAAGAAGAGGAAGAAGAAGAACTAGAAGAAGAAGAAGAAGAAGAAGAAGTAGAAGAAGAATCAGAAGAAGAAAATGAAGAAGAAGAAGATATAGGTGAAGAAGAAATATAAGTAGTAGAACAAGAAGAAGAAGTAGAAGAAGAAGAGGAAGAAGAAGAAGAAGAAGATGAAGAAAAAGAATAGAAGAAGAAGAACAAGAACAAGAAGAAGAAGAAGAAAAAGAAGAAGAATAATAATAAGAATAAGAAGTAGACGAAGAAGAAGTAGTAGTAGAAGAAGAAAAAAATGTTGAAGAAGTAGAAGAAGAAGATCATGAAGAAGAGAAGAAGAAAAGAAGAAGAAGAAGAAGAAGAAGAAGAAGAAGTAGATGCAGAAGAAGAAGAAGATGATGATGATAAGACGAAAAAGGAGAAGAAGGAGAAGAAGAAGAAGAAGAAGCAGAAGAAGAAGAAGAAGAAGAAGAAGTAGAACATGAAAAGAAGAAGAAGAATAAGAAGTAGAAGAAGAAGAGCAAGAAGAAGAATAAGAAGTAGAAGGAGAAGAAGAAGACGAAGATGACGAAGAAGAAGAAGAAGAAGAAGAAGAAGAAGAATAAGAAAACGAAGAAGAAGGAGAAGAAGAAGAAGAAGAAGTAGATGAAGAAGTAGAAGACGAAAAAGAAGAAGACGAAGATGACAAGGACGAAGAAGAAGAAGAATAAGAAGAAGAACAAGAAGAAGAAGGTGATGAAGAAGAAGAAGAAGTAAAAAAAGAAGAAGAACAAGAAAAAGAAGAAGAAGAAGAAGAAGAAAAAGAAGAAGTAGAGCAACAAGAAGAAGAAGAAGATGATGATGATGATGATGCAGAGGAAGAAGAAGAAGAAGAAGAAGATGAAGAAGAAGAACAAGAACAAGAACAAGAAGAAGAACAAGAAGAAGAAGAAATAGAAGAAGAGAAGAAGAAATAGAAGAAGAGAAGAAGAAAAGAAGAAAGAGAAGAAGAAGAAAATGAGGAAGAAGAAGACAAAGAAGAAGATGATGAAGAAGAAGAAGAGGAATATGTTAAAGAAGAAGAAGAAGAAGAAAAAGAAAATGTATAATAGGAAGAAGAAAAGAAAGAAGTAGAAGAGGAAGAGGAAGAAGAAGAAGAAGAAGAAAAGAAGAAGAAGAAGAACGGGAAGAAGATAAAGAATCAGATTAAGTAGAAGAGAGAGAGAGATGAAGAAGAAGAAGATGAAGTAGTGGAAGAAGAAGAATAAGAAGATGAAGAAGAAGAAGAAAGGGAAGAGAAAGAGGAAGAAGGAGAAGAAAAAGAAGAAGAAGAAGAGGACAATGAAGAAGAAGAATAATAGATTGAAGAAGAAGAAGAAAAAGTAGGAGAAGAAGAAAATGGAGGGGAAGAAAAAGATGGCATAGAAAAACAAGATGAAGAAGAAGAATAAGAAGAACCAGACGAAGAAGAAGTGGAAGAGGAGGAAGAAAAAGAAGTGAAAGAAAAAGAAGAACAAGTAGAAGAAGAAGAAGAAGAAGAAGAAGGAGAAGATGAAGAGGAAGGGAAAAAGTCGAGGAAGAAGAAGATGGAGAAGAGGAAGAAGAAGAAGAGAAGGAAGAAGAAGAGAAGGAAGAAGAAGATGAGGAATAAGAAGAAGAAGAAGAAGACAAAAAAGAAGAACAAGAAGTAGACAAAGAAGAAGAAGAAGAAGAAGAAGACAAAAAAGAAGAACAAGAAGTAGACAAAGAAGAAGAAGAAGAAGAAGTAGAAGAATAAGAAGATGAGAAAGGAGAAAAAGAAGACAAAGAACAAGGTGAAGAAGAAGAAGAGGAAGAAGAACAACAAGAATGAGAAGAAGAAGAAGAAGACAAAGTAGAAGTAGTAATAGAAGAAGAAGAAGAAGAAGTATGAGAAAAAGGAGAATGCGATGAAGAAAAAGAAGATGGACACGAAGAATAGGAAGAAAAGGAAGTTGAAAAAGAATAAGAAGACGAGGAAGAGGAAAAAGAAGAAGAATATGAGGAAGAAGAAGAAGAAAGAAGAAGAAGAAGAAGAAGAAGGGGTGGAGGAAGAAAGAGAAGAAAAAGAAGAAAAAGAGGAGGAAGTAAAGGAAGAAGAATACAAAAGAGAAGAAAAAGAAGAAGGAGAAGCGGAGGAAGAAGAAGTAGAAGTAGAAGATAAGAATAATAATAATAAGAAGAAGAATAAGAAAAAAGCAAAGAAGTATAAGGCGAAGAAGAAGAATACAATGAAGAAGAAAACGAAGAAGAAGAAGTGCAAGCAGACAAAAAGGAAGAAGAAAAGGAAGATGAAGAAGGGGAAGA
>JAIUJO010002072.1:22500-25000 GCA_023846275.1 Vanilla planifolia | reverse complement strand
AAGAACACTAAGAAGGAGAAGAAGAAGCAAAAGAAGAGGAGCAAGAAGAAGAAGAAGAAGAAGAAGAAGAAGAAGTTGAAGTAGAATAAAAGAAAGAAGTAGAAGAAGAAAAAGAAGTAGAAGGAGAAGGAGAAGTAAAAGAAGAAGAAGACAAAGAAG
This sequence comes from Vanilla planifolia, assembly GCA_023846275.1. NCBI lineage: Eukaryota > Viridiplantae > Streptophyta > Magnoliopsida > Asparagales > Orchidaceae > Vanilla > Vanilla planifolia. Next base: position 24,841 of record JAIUJO010002072.1, on the reverse strand, counting down.
AAAGAGGAGAAGAAGAAGACGAAGAAGAAGTGGATGAAGAAGAAGTAGAGGAAGAAGAAGAAGATGAAGAAGAATAAAAAGTTGAAGATCAAGAAGTAGAGAAAGAAGAACAAGTAGTAGAAGAAGAAGATGAAGCTAAAGAAAAAGAAGAAAAAAGGAAGAATAAGAAAACGAAGCAAAGAAGAAGAAGAAGATGAAGAAGACGAAGAAGAGGTAGATGGAGAAGAAGAAGAGAAGTAAAGAAGAAGAAGAAAAGTAGTAATAAAAGAAGAAAAAGAAAAGAAGAAGAGAAGAAGAAGAAGAAGAAGAACAAGAGGAAGATGAGGAAGAAGAGGAAGTGGAAGAAGAAGAGGAAGAAGAAGAAGAAGAAGTAGAAGAAGAAGAAGAAGAAGTAGAAGAAGAAGAAGAAAAAGAGAAGAAGAAGAAGAAGAAGAAGAAGAAGAATGAAAAGGAGGAGAAGAAAAATAAGAAGTAGAAGAAGCAGAAGAATTAGTAGAAGAAGAAGAATCGAAAGAAGTAGAAGAAGAAGATGAAGAAGAAGAGGGTGAAGAAGAAGAAGAAATAGAAGGAGAAATAGGAGGAGAAGAAGAAGGAGAAAAAGGAGAAGAAGAAGAAGAAGAAGAAGAAGAAGCAAAAGAAGTAGAACAAGGAGAAGAGGAAGAAGAAGTAGAAGAATAAAGAGAAGAAGAAAAAAAGGAAGAAGAAGAAAACGAAGATGTTAAAGAAGAAGTTGAAGAAGAATATGGAGAAGAAAATGAAGGAGAAAAAAACAAAGAAGAAGAAGAAGAAGAAGAAGAAGAAGAAGAAAGGGAAGGAATAAGAAGAAGTAAAAGAATTAGAAAAAGAAGAAGAAGATAAAGAAGAAGAAAAGGAAGTAGTAGAAGAAGAAAAAGAGGAGGAAGAAGAAAATGATAATGAAGTAGAAGAAGAAGAGGAAGAAAAGGGGGAAGAAGAAGAGGAGGAAGAAGATGAAGAGAAAAAGGAAGAAGAATAAGAAGAAGCAGAAGAAGAAGAAGAAGAAGAAGAATGAGAAAAAAAGAAGCAATGGAGGAAAAAAAAAGAATAAGAATAAGAATAAGAAGAAGTAGAAGAAGAAGAAGAAGAGGAAATAGAGGAAGATGAAAAAGAAGAAGAAGAAGAAGAAGAAAAAGAATAAGCTGAAGAAGAAGAGGAAGAAAAAGAAGAAGAAGAGGAAGAAGAAGAAGAAGAATAAGAAGACGAAGGTGAAGAAGAAGAAGAGGAGGAGGAGAAAGAATAGGAGGTAGAAGAAGAAGACGAAGAAGAATAAGAAGAAGTAGAAGAAAATGAAGAAGAAGAAGATGATGAGGAAGAAGAAGTAGAAAAAGAAGAAGAAAAAGAAGAAGAAAAGAAGAAGAAGAAGAAGAAGAAGAGGAAGTTGAAGGAGCAGAAGACGACGAAGAAAAATAAGAAGAATAGGAAGAAGAAGAAGAAGAAAAGAAGAATAGGAAGAAGAAGAAGAAGATGAAGGAGAAGAAGTAAAAGAAGAACAAGAAGAAGAAGAAGGAGAAGACAAAGATGATGAAGAAGAAGAAGAAAAAGAAGAAGAAGAAGAAGAAGAAGAAGAATAAGAAGAGGTGCATAAAGAAGAGGTGGAAAAAGAATAAGAAAAGGAACAAGAAGAAGAAGAGGAAGATGTAAAAGAAGATGAAGAAGAAGAAGTAGAAAAAGGAGAAGAAGAAAAAGAAGAAGAAGAAGAAGAAAGAGAAGAAGAAAAATAAGTTGAAGAAGTAGAAGAAGTAGAAGAAAGAGAAAAAGTAGAAGAACTAGAAGAAGAAGAAGAAGAAGAAGAAGAAGGTGATGAAGAAGAAGAAGAAGAAGTAGAAGAAGAAGAAGAAGAAGAGGGGGAGGAAAGAGAAGATGAGGAATAGGAATGAGAAGAAGAAGAAGAAGAAGAAGAAGAATAAGAAGAAGAATGAGAAGAAGAAGAAGAAGAAAATGAACAAGAAAAAGAAAAGGTAAAAAAGGTAGAAGGAGAAGAAGAAAAGCAAGAAGAGAAAATGAGGAAGTAGAAGTAGAAGAAGAAGAAGAAAAGAAGGAGGAGTAGAAGAAGAAGAAGATGAAGTAGAAAAAGAAGTGCAAGAAGAAGAAGAAGAATAAGAGGAAGAAGAAGAAGATGGTGATGAGGAATAAGAAGAAGAAGAACAAGAAGAAGAAGAAGAAGGAGAAGAAGTAGAGGAAGAGGAAGAAGAAGAAGAAGAAGAAGAACAAGAAAAAGAAGATTAAGATTAAGAAGAAAGAGGAGGGGAAGAAGAAGTAAAATAAGAAGAAGTAGAAGAAGATGATGAAGAACGTGAAGAAGAAATAGAAGGAGGAGGAGGAG